>CAWUFW010026283.1:0-35058 GCA_963921515.1 Calotriton arnoldi | reverse complement strand
GATGTGCTTCGTTCAGTTACATGTGCTGTTTTTAGGGTTTAGGGCAGTGCAGTGGTGTTCGGGTAGTGTAGGGGGTCATGCTGGGGGAGTGTTTGAGGGTTTAGGGCAGTGCAGTGGTGTTCGGGTAGTGTAGGGGGTCGTGCTGGGGGTAGTGTTTCAGGGTTTAGGGCAGTGCAGTGGTGTTCGGGCAGTGTAGGGGGTCGTGCTGGGGGTGGTGTTTCAGGGTTTAGGGCAGTGCAGTGGTGTTCGGGCAGTGTAGGGGATCATGCTGGGGGTGGTGTTTCAGGGTTTAGGGCAGTGCAGTGGTGTTCGGGCAGTGTAGGGGGTCGTGCTGGGGGTGGTGTTTCAGGGTTTAGGGCAGTGCAGTGGTGTTCGGGCAGTGTAGGGGGTCGTGCAGGGGTGGTGTTTCAGGGTTTAGGGCAGTGCAGTGGTGTTCGGGCAGTGTAGGGGTCGTGCTGGGGCTGGTGTTTCAGGGTTTAGGGCAGTGCAGTGGTGTTCGGGCAGTGTAGGGGTCGTGCTGGGGGTGGTGTTTCAGGGTTTAGGGCAGTGCAGTGGTGTTCGGGCAGTGTAGGGGTCTTGCTGGGGTGGTGTTTCAGGGTTTAGGGCAGTGCAGTGGTGTTCGGGCAGTGTAGGGGGTCGTGCTGGGGGTGGTGTTTCAGGGTTTAGGGCAGTGCAGTGGTGTTCGGGCAGTGTAGGGGTCGTGCTGGGGATGGTGTTTCAGGGTTTAGGGCAGTGCAGTGGTGTTCGGGCAGTGTAGGGGGTCGTGCTGGGGGTGGTGTTTCAGGGTTTAGGGCAGTGCAGTGGTGTTCGGGCAGTGTAGGGGGTCGTGCTGGGGGTGGTGTTTCAGGGTTTAGGGCAGTGCAGTGGTATTCGGGCAGTGTAGGGGGTCGTGCTGGGGGTGGTGTTTCAGGGTTTAGGGTAGTGCAGTGGTGTTCGGGCAGTGTAGGGGGTCGTGCAGGGGGTGGTGTTTCAGGGTTTAGGGCAGTGCAGTGGTGTTCGGGCAGTGTAGGAGGTCGTGCTGGGGGTGGTGTTTCAGGGTTTAGGGCAGTGCAGTGGTGTTCGGGCAGTGTAGGGGGTCGTGCTGGGGGTGGTGTTTCAGGGTTTAGGGCAGTGGTGTTCGGGCAGTGTAGGGGGTCTTGCTGGGGGTGATGTTTCAGGGTTTAGGGCAGTGCAGTGGTGTTCGGGCAGTGTAGGAGGTCTTGCTGGGGGTAGTGTTTCAGGGTTTAGGGCAGTGCAGTGGTGTTCGGGCAGTGTAGGGGTCATGCTGGGGGTGGTGTTTCAGGGTTTAGGGCAGTGCAGTGGTGTTCGGGCAGTGTAGGGGGTCGTGCAGGGGGTGGTGTTTCAGGGTTTAGGGCAGTGCAGTGGTGTTCGGGCAGTGTAGGGGGTCGTGCTAGGGTATGTGTTTCAGGGTTTAGGGCAGTGCAGTGGTGTTCGGGCAGTGTAGGGGGTCGTGCAGGGGCTGGTGTTTCAGGGTTTAGGGCAGTGCAGTGGTGTTCGGGCAGTGTAGGGGTCGTGCTGGGGGTAGTGTTTTAGGGTTTAGGGTAGTGCAGTGGTGCTTGTGTAGTGTAGGGGTCGTGCTGGGGTAGTGTTTTAGGGTTTAGGGTAGTGCAGTGGTGTTTGGGTAGTGTAGGGGTCGTGCTGGGGTAGTGTTTTAGGTTTAGGTTAGTGCAGTGGTGTTTGGGTAGTGTAGGGGTCGTGCTGGGGGTAGTGTTTTAGGGTTTAAGGTAGTGCAGTGGTGTTTGTGTAGTGTAGGGGTCGTGCTGGGGGTAGTGTTTTAGGGTTTAGGGTAGTGCAGTGGTGCTTGTGTAGTGTAGGGGGTCGTGCTGGGGGTAGTGTTTTAGGGTTTAGGGTAGTGCAGTGGTGTTTGTGTAGTGTAGGGGGTCATGTTTTAGGGTAGTGCAGTGGTGTTTGGGTAGTGTAGGGGGTCGTGCTGGGGGTAGTGTTTTAGGATTTAGGTTAGTGCAGTGGTGTTGGGGTAGTGTTTTAGGGTTTAGGGTAGTGCAGTGGTGTTTGTGTAGTGTAGGGGGTCATGCTGGGGGTAGTGTTTTAGGGTTTAGGATAGTGCAGTGGTGCTTGTGTAGTGTAGGGGGTCGTGCTGGGGTAGTGTTTTAGGGTTTAGGGTAGTGCAGTGGTGTTTTTGTAGTGTAGGGGGTCATGTTTTAAGATGCAACGCTCCAATACCTGACCAGTCTGCACTACATAAAACTGCAAAAAAACTAAAAATAAAAAGTGTTTTGCACACTTTTGTCATTGGGCTATATGTGGGCTACATCTGGGTAATATTTGTGCTACATTTGGGCTCTTTTTTCACTGGTGGCCATCTTGGAAGACTTCTTTGTTATGAAGTTTCCTAATTTCCTCATTTACTGCAGTCTCCTCAGTAGGAAATGCTTTCAGTTTTTACTTTGATTCCATCAAGAAGGCATTCAGATGTGTCACACATTTGCCATAAATTCAGAATGTTATTACTCTAGTTGTTCATTAGATCACTGTAGTAAAGCTACTGCTCACCAAGGAGTTAACTGGAAGTCTACTGCTGGTATTGAAAGTGATTGTTTCAGTCTGCATGTCAGAATTTTCTAATGAAATAGAAGAGGATTTGAGATCTCACTTAAAACATGCACTAAATTTTCTTTTTGCAGCACTAACCATAATTTCTATGGCAAAATGAACCCCCTCATTTTGTTCCTTTTTAAATTAAATGTTTTAAGTGTTACCAGTTTATTCCAATCAAGATGGCTTCAGGTGTGCCATACTTTTGTCATAAGTAAGGCTGTTAGCACTCTAGTTGTTCTTTAGAACACTCTGGGAAGCTGCAGTAGAACACAAAGGCATCAACTGACAGGCTGCTCCTGTTGAAATATAACAGGAAGATATTTGAGATCTCACTTAAAACATGTCCTAATTTTTCTTTCTACAGCACTAACCATAATTTCTATGGCAAAATGAACCCCCTCATTTTGTTCCTTTTTAAATTAAATGTTTTAAGTGTTACCAGTTTATTCCAATCAAGATGGCTTCAGGTGTGCCATACTTTTGTCATAAGTAAGACTGTTAGCGCTCTAGTTGTTCTTTAGAACACTCTGGGAAGCTGCAGTAGAACACAAAGGCATCAACTGACAGGCTGCTCCTGTTGAAATATAACAGGAAGATATTTGAGATCACACTTGAAACATGTCCTAATTTTTCTTTCTACAGCACTAACCATAATTTCTATGACAAAATGAACCCCATCATTTTGTTCCTTTTTAAATTAAATGTTTTAAGTGTTACCAGTTTATTCCAATCAAGATGGCTTCAGGTGTGCCATACTTTTGTCATAAGTAAGACTGTTAGCGCTCTAGTTGTTCTTTAGAACACTCTGGGAAGCTGCAGTAGAACACAAAGGCATCAACTGACAGGCTGCTCCTGTTGAAATATAACAGGAAGATATTTGAGATCACACTTGAAACATGTCCTAATTTTTCTTTCCAGAGCACTAACCATAATTTCTATGACAAGATGAACCCCATCATTTTGTTCCTTTTTAAATTAAATGTTTTAAGTGTTACCAGTTTATTCCAATCAAGATGGCTTCAGGTGTGCCATACTTTTGTCATAAGTAAGGCTGTTAGCACTCTAGTTGTTCTTTAGAACACTCTGGGAAGCTGCAGTAGAACACAAAGGAATCAACTGACAGTCTCTGCCCTTGTTGGATGTACATGTTTTACTGAGAATGTCAGACTTCATTCTCACATGACTGAGAAAGATAATGTGAATTTACAGAAAATATGCTCTCATTTTAGCTTCTGGGGCACCTTCCAAAACTGTATGGGACAAGCATGTGAAAATAGTTTTCTCTCAAACATGATTCATGATATCCCAGCAGAAGGTTTTTCACAGGGTAAAATCACCTTAGAACACACCACAATTCCTGAAATTAGTATGGTACCATCAACAAATGAATTCTAATGTAACTAAAGTCTGTTATCACCCTTTATAGTTCTCCTTTTGGTAACCCTCAAAATCTTCGATTCACTACAATGCATTTCAATGGGGTACTATCATTTATATTGGTCCCAAGATGGCTGCCAGCAATTCCAGGATGAAGTGCTGACAGCCAATCAGATCTCACGATGACATGTGTGGTTAGGCTCCGCCCAGATATATATGTGTTTTTACTTTTGATTTTCTCAGCAACTACTGAACGGATTTACACCATTTAACAAAAGGGTTCTTTTGAACCAAGAACTACCTCTTTGCCAAATTTGGTGTAATTCCGTTCAGCAGTTCGGGCTGTAGCCTTGCATAAAGTTTCCTATGGGAAATTGATTTTTGACTCTTATTTTTTAATTTCTCCGCAACTACTGAACGGATTTACACCATTTAACAAAAGGGTTCTTTCTGAACCAAGAACTACCTCTTTGCCAAATTTGGTGTAATTCCGTTCAGCAGTTCGGGCTGTAGCCGTGTCTAAAGTTTCCTATGGGAAAATGAATGGGGAAAACACGTTTTGGGACCCCCTTTTTCTCGGCCCCCGCTTGACGAATCACCCTGAGACTTTCAGGGTAGGAGCGGACCGGAGCGGGCCATAAAGTTTGAAAATTTCGCGAAGATTCGTCAACCGACGCAAGAGTTATTTCAAATAGAATGTCGCGGATTTCCTATGGAAAATAGGTCCTAACTATAACTATCTACTGGCGACCGCCAGTAGATAATATATATATATATATATATATATATATATATATATATATATATATATATATATATATATATTATCTACTGGCGGTCGCCAGTAGATAGTTAGCAGTTAAGGACCTATATATCCACTAGGAAATCCATAGCGTTCTATTCCCAATAAGTTTGGCGTCGTTTGACGAATCATCGCGAAATTTTCAAAACTAGTGAGGCGCTCCAGTCCGCTCCTGTCTTGAAAGTTTCAGGGTGATCCATCAAGCGGGGCTGAGAAATACACGGGAGTCCCAAACGTGTTTTCTCCATGTTAATTCCCATAGGAAATTTTAGCCACGTACTAGAGCCTCAGAACTGCTGAACTGAATTACACCAAATTTTGCAAAAGGTAGCGCTTAGTTCAGAAAGCGACCTTTTTTTAAATGGTGTAAATCCGTTCAGTAGTTGCTGAGAAATTAAAACATAAGAGTGACAAAATCAACTTCCCATAGGACACTTTATTGCAAGGCTACAGCAAATACTGCTGAACGGAATTACACCAAATTTGGCAAATAGATAGTGCTATGGTTCAGAAAGCACCCTATTTTAAAATGGTGTAAATCCGTTCAATAGTTGCTGAAAATTCAAAATAAAGTTTCGATATCTATGGCAGCAGTGGATCCGCGCACCCTCCCGACCACGAGCTGCATGCTACTGGCTGTCAACACTCCAAACCAGGAAGTGTTGGCAGCCATCTTGTCCCTCAGTAGAACTGAGGGACAAGAAAAGAGAAAAACAAGGGCGCAAAAAGGGGGCAGGGTAGAAACACCCGGCACCAAAGCCTGCTCAGGGTGCTGCGAGATCCTAGCCGCTAAAATCGCAAAAAACTGGTGCGAATCCTGCCGATAAAACGGCGCGTAGATCGCGCTTCGATGCTAATTTGCCCCCGGGTGGGCCAAGTCCCAGGGGCATGCGGGGGTTGGTTTTAATTTTATGTGGGGGCCTCTAAGGCCCAAGCCCGGGGACCGCCACCCCCGGGGCTTTAAACAAAATGGTGCGGGAGGGCTCTCCGCCTCCGCAGCCGGGACCTCACCCCCGGGGCTTCTTTTAAATAAGAATGACCTGTGTGGGGGCTCCTGCCCCCACACACCCTGGGACCGCCACCTCCTCGGGGCACTAAGAAAATACATGTGGGGGTCCGTTTCGGACCCCGAAGCCCCGGGGACCACCACCTCCCGGGGCTATGTAGAAGTGGGGAGGGGGCCCGCGCGGCCCCCCTCCTGGAGCCTGTGGTGGCCCTGGGGACCGCCACCCCCCAGGGCCGGCTCCTGCAGTGTCCCGGGGTGCCTACCCACGGGACACTGCTGTTTGCAATGGCAGGGCGGGAGCCTCGCGGCTCCTGTCCTGTCATTGCAAACTGCTTTGCTTCATTGAAGCGAGAGCAGGGAAACCTGCTCTCGCTTCAATGAAGCAAAGCAGAATTGCTTTTCCATAAGGGGAGCTGCATGTCAGCAGCTCTCCTTATGGAAAAGCAATGCCGGCTCCCGCAGGATGCGGGGAGCCGGCGGGACCGTGCTGGGATTGGGGACCCCCCCACGGTCCCCAACGTGTGGCCAGGCCCCGGTGGTTGGGGTCCCCGGGGCCATTAGTGGCCCGGGAGGGGGGCCACGCTGCCCCCCTCCCAAAAAAATGTTTTTGTTTTTTTTTAAATAAGGACGCAAAGGCCGGCCCAGGGGGATGGGGTCCCCGGGGCCTTAAATGGCCTGAGGAGGGGGGCTACCCAGCCCCCTCCAAATATTTAATTATAAAAAAAAGAGGGCATGCCCTGGGGGATGGGGTCCCCGAGGCCAATAGAGGCCCAGGGAAGGGGGGCCACGCGGCCCCCTTCCCGTTTTTTTTAATTTAAAAAAAAAAAAAGAAAGTCCTCAGGCCCCGGGGGATGGGGTCCCCGGGGCCAAAAGTGGCCCGAGGGAAGGGGGCCACGCAGCCCCCTCCCATACTACAAAAAAAAAAAGACTGGCATCGTGCCGGAGGCCCCGCCCTTCCTTAACCACTCTGCAAACGCGCCCCTGGCGCGTTTTAAGAAGGGAAGTAATTCCCCTTGAATACTGGGGGTCCCTGAGGCCAACTAGCCCACCAGGAACCTCCAGTATGCGCCAGGAGCTGCATTGCAGAGAGGTGTACAGAGGCCATGCCCCTTTTTACACCTCTCTGCAACGCAGCTCTCTGGCGCTTACTGGAGGTACCTGGTGGGATAGTTGGACCCCAGGGACCCTCAGGATTCAAGGGGACTTAATCCCCCAACTTAAAATGCGCCACGGGCGCGTTTGCACAGTGGTGAAGGGAGGGGGCGGGGCTAAAGGTGACATGTGTGCAAACAGGCCCCGTGGCGCGTTTTAAGATGGGGAATTAAATCCCCTTCAATCTTGAGTGTCCCTGGGGGCCAACTAGCCCACCAGGTACATCTAGAAAGCGCCATAGAGCTGCGTTGCAGAGAGGTGTAAAAAGGGGCGTGGCCTCTGAACACCTCTCTGCAACGCAGCTCCCTGGTGCATACTGGAGGTACATGGTGGCCTAGTTGGACCCCAGGGACCCTCATGATTCAAGGGGACTTAATACTCCAACTTAAAACACGCCACGGGCGCGTTTGCACAGTGGTGAAGGGAGGCGGCGGCTTCAGGTGACATGTGTTCAAACAGGCCCCGTGGCGCGTTTTAAGATGGGGAATTAAATCCTCTTCAATCCTGAGGGTCCTGAGGGCCAACTAGCCCACCAGGTACGTCCAGAAAGCGCTACAGAGCTGCGTTGCAGAGAGGTGCAAAAAGGGGCGTGGCCACTGAACACCTCTCTGCAACGCATCTCTCTGGAGCATACTGGAGGTATCTGGTGGGCTAGTTGGCCCCTAGGGACCCTCGGGATTGAGGAGGAATTAATTCTCCAACTTAACACGTGCCACAGGGCGTGTTTGCAGACATGTCACCTCAGGCCACACCCCCTTCCTTCATCATTGTGCAAATATTCCTCTAAAATCAGCCGAACTACGAATTCCGATTTACTCACCTGTTATCAGGAGAGACCTCAGTGCTGCATCTTTGAGCCCAGTACTGATCCTGAAAAGTAATTCTAACCGTACTTACCAGTAACTTGAATTTCCTTCCATAGGCTAACATTGACTGGTTTCACTTGGAAATTCTTCTAAGTGTGGAGTTTTGGAACTTTATAATATTCCTCTAAAATCAGCCGAACTACGAATTACAATTTACTTACCTGTTATCAGGAGAGACCTCAGTGCTGCATCTTTGAGCCCAGTACAGATCCTGAAAAGTAATTCTAACCGTACTTACCAGTAACTTGAATTTCCTTCCATAGGCTAACATTGACTGGTTTCACTTGGAAATTCTTCTAAGTGTGGAGTTTTGGAACTTTATAATATTCCTCTAAAATCAGCCGAACTACGAATTCCGATTTACTCACCTGTTATCAGGAGAGACCTCAGTGCTGCATCTTTGAGCCCAGCACTGACCCTGAAAAGTAATTCTAACCGTACTTACCAGTAACTTGTATTTCCTTCCATAGGAATCCATTGTCTGGTTTTCAGCACAAAAGTTTCAAAGTGTCGATTTTCACAAACTACAAATATTCCTTAAAAATAGCCTGTATGACTTAAACGCATTCTTTCAACTGTTTACAGGAGATGCACCAGTGCTGGATCCAGGATCCACCACTGAGTAAGAAAAAGTAACCATGACACTACTTACCTGCTAAGTGAATTTCCTCCCATAGTATAACATTGGTGATCCTATGTGAAAAAGTTTCTAAGTGTCAACTTTTAAAATACAATAATATTCCTTAAAAATCACTACTGTAACCAAAACGCTTTTACTCAACTGTTTACAGGAGATGTCCCAGGACTGAATCTAGGATCCAGTCCTGTGGTTAGAAAAGTAATCCATAAAGTAACTAATTGCATTTAACTAGAAATTCACATTGAGCTCAATGTTGCATTGTGTTTGAAATTGTGTTGCCCATTGCAACAACTGTAACTACTGTACTTAAAAGTCTATTGCCTATTTGCAAAGTATTTAAACTAAAGTAATTCATTCTGAGAAAGTATATTTTGTAATGTAATGTATAATGTAATTACAATGTAATTTAAAAAATAAAATATATAAAAATAAATAGTTTAAAAAATGTAGTAAATCAGTATCAAAAAAATAAATATAACAATTAATACATTTAAAAATTGTAATTTACAAAACCTTTGAAATTCACTGGAAAAAACCATAGGTTTCAGACATGTTATAGTTAGGAATTAGCATTTAAAAAACCTTTGACATTCACTGAAAAAACCATAGGTTTCAGGCACGTTATAGTTAGAAATTAGCATTTAAAAACCTTTGAAATTCACTGAAAAAACCATAGGTTTCAGGCACATTATAGTTAGAAATTAGCATTTAAAAAACCTTAGAAATTCACTGAAAAAACCATAGGTTTTAGGGACAGTTATAGTTAGTTGGACATTGCACTCGTACAAAACCCGTGAAATTCCCCCGTTATAGTTAGTTCAGCTAACTATAACTCGTGCCCCCGCAATGCACTGCTGATGACGTCACATATTACATCACTCATGACATGGTCAGTGACATCACGGATGACATCACTGATGACATCTCAAATGACATCACTGATGACATCACTGATGACATCATCCATGTGATAATTTCATGCATCTTCTCACACCCTAATATAACTTTTGATACACCCACTCTAAATTACAGACTGCCATTCTCAAAACCATAGACACTCCAACACCAATAACTACATACCCACTCACTGATTCTTAGGTCTACACACACATCCACTCACTCACCTGTACAGTCACTCATACTTACGGTCACTCAGTATAGGACTATCATATGCACTCATACACCTACATAGACACTCACACACCGCCACTCATCCATAGAGGTACTCACACACTTAGTCAGTCATGCAAATAATTAATCACACTGCCATTTACTCACCTATACAGTTATACACACACCAGCTCACTTACTCATACAAATACTAGCACATTCTTACGCTCTTATACAATCACTAATACAAGTACACACTCATCCATACAGCCACTCTCACAATCACACACTCTCACTTATACCCATTTATATACTCCAACACACATATATACTGCCTTTCACATATGTAGTTACTCACACATGTACCACTGAGATATACATTCACTCACTAACACACCCATACATACACTCACCCACCCATACAGTCCATCACAGATGCACTCTTGAAACCATGCACCCAGTGAATAACCCACTCACACATCTATGCACAGAGTCACACACACCCCACCCACATAAACACTCAGGCACCCATACAGATACTCAGACAACCAATCAATAACTCATATAGACATTCATGTAGCTATTCACAAACCCATGCAGCCACTTACACAGCAACAGACAGACGGATACAGACATTCACACAGTTTAGTCACTAACCCATTCATTCAGTAAGATACGTTTAATCACTCACTTATAGAGTTAGTCACGCACCTAGTAAATCATCCATTCAGACACTTATACACCCACTCATTCTTCAATACGCCTTTCCCTATATATATTAAACATATTTAAACTTTACAGAAACACACAGTCACTGGATGATGTCATCAGTGATGTCATTTGAGATGTCATCAGTGATGTCATCAGTGATGTCACTGACCATGTCATGAGTGATGTAATATGTGACGTCATCAGCAGTGCATTGTGGGGCGCGAGTTATAGTTAGCTGAACTAACTATAACGGGGGAATTTCACGGGTTTTGTACGAGTGCAATGTCCAACTAACTATAACTGTCCCTAAAACCTATGGCTTTTTCAGTGATATATATATATGTTTTAGAAAGGGATGGGGGGGTGTGACCCACACCCCAGGCTGATCTCGACCCCCGGGGCCAGGCCTTTATCTTTTTTTTTTAAATGGGAGGGGTGCCAAGTGGTCCCCCTCCACAGGCTGATTTAAGACCTTAGGACCCTATCCCCCGGGGCCAGGCCTTCAGTTTTTTTAATTTTCAAAATGGGAAGAGGGGCCAGCATGGCCCCCTCCCTGGGCCAACTTTGACCCTGGCAACCTCATCCCCCAGGGCATGGCCTCTCTGTTGGGGACTGCGGTGGAGCCTCAAGGCCCCCGGGGTCTCTGCCGGCTTCCAGCCTCCTGCGGGAGCCGGCTTTGCTTTTGGACAGAGGGAGCTGCAAACATGCAGCTCCCTCTGTCCAAAAGCAAATCTGCTCCGCTTCATGGAAAAGAGAGCATTTTTAATGCTCTCACTTCCACCGAGTGCAGCAGTGTTTTCTATGGTTTAGAGTGAGGCAAACTGCAATATCCCGGAGGTGGACACCCCGGGACATTGTTGTAGCCGGCCTTGGGGGGTGGCGTCCCCAGGGCCATCTAGGGCTCCTGGAGGGGGAGAACGCAGCCCCCTCATTTCATCATATTTGCCCTGGGGAGGTGGTGGTTGTATTTTAGAGAAACGCAATACTGCCGTGCACTGTTTCATTATGTATTTCCTGGGTCGTGTTGGGGTCACGGTTCCCGCCAGTCTGGGGGAAAAAAGTTCTAAAGCACTATATAGACATTTTAAATTGCAATAAATCATAAAGAGGATTATTAACAATAGTAAAAAAAACTTTTCAATAATTTGTCCAAAACATTATGATTTGATATATTTTACAGAATCGCGCTCCCAGCGCGGTGGTATCACGTTGGAGTCACGCACCCCATGTGACCAACCTAAAAAAGAATTGGATTGGTGTGACACCTGTCAATCATAGGAAGTTCAAACTCTCACCTGTTTCTAGAAATCGCAGGGTGGGGTTCTCATTTTACTTTCTACTAGCTAGGGAGCAGGCTCATTTTTTTGGTGTGTTTATCTTCTTCTTGAAAAACTATGGCTACTTCTTCCAGACAACAGGAGGAGGAAGAATTAAGATTGTTAGAAGAAGAGGAAGAAGAGCCA
This sequence comes from Calotriton arnoldi, assembly GCA_963921515.1. NCBI lineage: Eukaryota > Metazoa > Chordata > Amphibia > Caudata > Salamandridae > Calotriton > Calotriton arnoldi. The sequence continues at coordinate 23,375 of CAWUFW010026283.1, read as the reverse complement.
CCCAGGAAAAAGAAGGAGAGCATTGTGTGGCAGTTTTTTAGCATACCGTAGGGAGAAAAAAGTGAATGCCCGGAAAGTTTCATTCACCATCTGTAAAAAATTATTTCCCGGGGTAGTTAAAAAAGCACAGCTGCGACACCTGCAGTATGTACAAACATCTTAGAACAATGCACCAACTTGCCTCACACAGGCTGAGATGGAGAGACTTGAAGAGCAAGAGGCTGCTGCTGGAGGAAGTGCTCCTGGAACATCTTCTGGAACTGTTGTGGCCAATATTCCTGTCACCATCCCTGAATTTGGGAAAATTGGTATATACTGTCCGAAATGCAGTACCTCTCTGGGAGTGGGTGAACAAGTTGTTTCAACCCTTATTCAAACAATCAATGTACATAAGTGCTAATTTGTTTTTTTGCATTATTTTTAACAGAGATGGTTTTTCTTCTGCCTTGTTCAAGTTTTAAAAAAAATAAAATAAAAACACCCAACAAATCTACAGAATAGTTAAAAAATGTTAAAAAAAACTGTTAAGAAACAGTTCTCTTCAGAACCACCTATTCTGGTTCAAAGAAAGATGAATTATTTGTTAAATGTGTGTCTGTATATGTGAGTCTGTCACTGAGGGCTCCTTTATAAGGGTCCTGGTGGGACTTTTCCACCACAACATATCATATTGTCATGCTTGGAGGTGTAAAAGTGCAACAGCATATTTACAAGGCTAGGTAAAGACACTTTAGATGGATAAGTGCAAGCGTAGTGCCTGTGTCATTGGAAGTGTGCATGGGTAGTGCCTGATTGATTGCAAGAGTGCATGGGTAGTGCCTGGGTGAATGGATAAGTGCAAGGGTAGAGCCTAAGTGATTGGATGACTGTATGGTAGGTGCCCGGGTGATTGGATGAGTGCATGGGTAGTGCATTGTTAATTGGATGAATGCAAAGGTAGTGCCTGAGTGAATGGATGAGTACAAGGGTAGTGCCTTGGTGACTGGATGAGTGCATTGGTAGTGCCTGGATAATTGCATAAGTGTATGGGTAGTGACAGGATGATTTGATTACTGCATGGGTAGTGCCTGAGTGAATGGATGAGTGCAAGGGTAGTGCCTGGGTGATTGGGTGAGTGCATGGGTAGTGCCTGACTGAATGGATGAGTGCATGGGTTGTGCATTAGTGAATGGATGAGTGTAAGGGTAGTGCCTGGGTCATTAGATGAGTGCATGGGAAGTGCCTGAGTGAATGGATGAGTGTAAGAGTAGTGCCTGGGTGATTGGATGATTGCATGGGTAGTGCCTAAGTAATTGGATGAGTGCAAGACTAGTGAATGAATGAATGACTGTATGAGTACTGCCTGAATGGTTGGGTGAGTGCATATGTAGTCGCTGTGTGAATGGATGAGTGAATAGTTAGTGTCTGGGTGATTGGATGAGTTTAAGAGTAGTAACTGAGTGATTGCATGAGTTGCAACACAAGTGCCTGGCTAATTGGATGAGTGTGTGAGTAGTTTCTGGGAGGTTTGATAAATTTGTCTTAGTGATTGAATGAGTGCATGAGTACTGCCTGATTCACTGTATGAGTGTGTGAGTAGTGCTTGTTAGATTAGATGAGTGTATGAGTAGTGCCTGTGTGGTTGGACTCTCAGACTACATGTACAACTACAGACATGGGTGAGACACAGAAGAGGTCAGACATTCAAACTTGACAGAATACGTTGTCAGTTTCAAGCACAAACATCACTATATTCAGCCTACCTGCAGTGCACATTTGCGTAGAGTTATACGTACTAGGATAGTGTTTAATACATTTGGGAATATGTTTTCAACCTCACATTTCTCAACCAGTTTGATTAGAGAGACAGAGCTCACAGTGCCAGGCCTAACCCAAAGTGAAGGCTGACTCCTGTCATACCAATCTTATTAGTGTCAGCATCTCTCTAGAGACCTCAATGAGTCTGTCAGTGCCTTTCACAAATGAGATAACACATGTAAAGTAGTCTGTAGGTATTAGACTACCTCTGTTTCAGACCATATGCTCTGTAAATGTGTGTAGAAGAAGCTGCATGGATTACTTTCTGCTAATTATACAGGGCAGCCAGGTATGAAGCTGTGTCTTCAAATGCTTCCGTGATGCCTGCCGAGCTAAGAGATCTGTGCTTCTGGGACTGAATACTGAAGTACCTCTGACAATATTTGTCAAGAGGAATGATAAACTGTATCGTTTTTAAAATAGGGTCATGAGCTGCAGCACACATTTCAGACTACTCATACAAGTACAAACATACCTGCGATATACCAGTCACACATTGAAACTTGACAAAATACGCTTTCAGTTTCAAGCACACAATCCCTATCTATGGCCTACTTGCAGTGAACCTTTGTGGAGAGTTATATGTACTAGGATAGAGGTTAATACACTTGGGAACATGTTTTAAATCTCCCCTTTCTGTAGTGCATGGATAGTGGTTGTGTGAATGAATGAGTGCATGGGTAGTGCCTGGGTGATTGTATGAGTGCATGGATAGTGCCTGCGTGATTGCATGAGTGCATGAGTAGTACCTGCGGGATTGGATGTGGGTATGGATAGTGCCTGGTTGATTGCATGAGTGCATGGGTATGGGGATGATTGTAAGAGTACATGAGTAGTGCCGGGGTGATTGGGTGTGTGCATGAGTAGTGCGTGGGTGATTGAATGAATGCATGGGTAGTGCCTGGTTGATTGTATGAGTGCATGAGTACTGCATGGGTTATTGGATGAGTGCATACATAGTACATGGGTGACTGTAAGAGTGCATGAGCAGTGTCTGAGAGATTGGTTGATTGCATGAGTAGTGCATGGGCAATTTGATGAGTGTGTGAGTACTGACGAGGGAGTGAATGACTGCATGGGCAGTGCCTGGGTGATTGGATAAGTGCAAGAGTACTGGCTGGATGATTGGATGAGTGGAAGAGTAGTGCCTGGTTGATTGCATGAGTTCATGAGTAGTGTCTACATGATTAGACAAATGTATAGGTTTTGTCGGTGTGATTGGACGAGTGTATGGCTACTGCCTGAGTGATTGGATCAATGCATGGGTACTAGCTGGGTGATTGTATGTCTGCTTGGGTAGTATCTGTTTTTTTGGATTAGTGAATGTGTAGTACTATGTTGACTGTATGATTGCAATGGTACTGTTTGGGTGATAGGATAAGTGAATGTGTAGTACGTGTGTGATTGAATAAGTGTATGAGTAGTGTTTGGATAATTGCAAGAGTGCATAGGTACTGCCTGGGTGATTGTATGACTGTATAGATAGTATCTGAATGATTGTAAGAGAGCTTCGGTAGTGCCTATTGCATTATATGAGTGCATGGGGACAGTCTGGGTGAATGCATTAGTGGACAGGGAGTGTAAGAGTGCATTAGTACTGCATTGGTGATTGAATGAGTGCATGAGTAGTGTATGTGTTGTTGAATGACTGCACAAGTAGTGGCAGGGTGATTGCAAGTGTATATGAGTAGTGTTTAGGTAATTCCATAACTGAATGACTGTGCCTGAGTGATTGGATGAGTGGATAGGTAGTAGCTGCACCATATGTCGTACATTAAAATGAACTCCTGTTTTTAATATATTGTTCACCGCATATGAAAGTCCAGACAAATCACTCTAAAAAAAGATTAAATATATAGGGAATGCACTGCCGAAATCTTGGATCTTCAGAGTACAATCTTGTTGATCGGTATTCTGATGCTGGAATCCGTAGAGCTCGGTCCTCAAATCGTCCACCTTCTCCAGTGGGAATAGCTGTGGAAAACAGCGAGCTTCTAAACTTTTTTCCCATATACTCATGGGAGCTCCTTTTGCTTCGTTCATTTGAAGTAATTCAATATTGTTTCCTATGATTTCTTTTGAATAGAGAGTGCGTATAGTATATTGTTCATAAATCTCTTCACTTCTGGATTTGTCCACTTTTTCAATTTGACCAGTTGACATTTCTCTTTCACTTTGTAGGCATCTTGCTTCTTCATCAACATGTACATTCTTATAATATATATTAATCCATACCAGGTATAATATTGCATTTTGAAGTTTAGTAATATCTACAAACTCTTGCCAGATTTTTTTGCTCTTTGTTGGTACACCATTTACTAGAATAACTACTGGCGCATTTTCCTCTCTGTCTACACCAACAGTTTTAATATTTTTCTTAAAATCTAAAGGGAAGTATACAACCTTTCCTGTTAGACCTTTTTGTAAATCTGTTGGTGGCAGCTCACCTGTCTTAGGCACCATACGAACTATGGCCTGGAATGGATGTACAGATTGGATAAGAATAGACTCATTTACATTTAAATCTGCCAGTTCTTGAGGAATAGGTACCAACTGTAGGTTGTTCTGTACTGCTCTGGCTGGCATTTACATTTCTTCCAATTTGTTGTAACAGTAGTTAAATATAGCTTGATCAGTGGACAAGTCAAATCGTTCTTCTACAAATAAATAAACAGCAAATTGTTGCCACTTAATGTTTTCATTTTCACTTTTTAAATACAAATCAACATTCCTAGTTTTACGTTTATAGTGAGTTCGTCGACAAAAATTACAAACACAGTTTGGTTTTTCAGAGAAACAGTGTTAAACTTTGTAATTTCTTCTGCAAAATTTCTCTGCCCTGTTTTACTACACCTATAGACAAGTCCTCACTTTCCCTACACTCCTCTTCAGAACCCAAAAAATGAAACTGTACATCATCACAAACTTTCTGTACATCTGCTACAGAAACATGCAAAAGAGCTGTATTCATTTCGCTTAAACATTATGCAGAGTTTTTACAGAGTAAAGAGTCCTCACTAACTTCCGCATTTCAGAATGGTGGACAGCTAATATTCTTAAATGACAAAAAGTGCTTTGGCACACTTTCCTTGAACGACAAGCCAGAGAATGACCCTGTAACTCTGTATATTTTTTTATTTTACATGGCTCTAGTCCTTGCAATATCCTAATCTTTTGTTTAACACTTCTATTTGGATATTGGCATAGCAATTTTTTTAATATATCAATAGACTCCTGTTGAATACTGCAAATACTACTACAATTCCATTTAAATGCAGGAGCCTGTGTACACCTACCTTGACCTCAGCTACTACTTTTTCGACATTCCAGGGAACCATTTTCTCCTTTGCAATGGCAGAACCATATTTCACCTCATAACATCGATCACTAGTATCAATTGCATGTAATAATGTGTTCTCTCGAAAATAGCCATAGCAAACTGCAATGTCCTGGGGGTCGGCATACCGGGACATTGCTGGAGCTAGCCCTGTGGGCTGGCGGTCCACAGGGCCATCTACGGCTCCTGGTAGGGGGCCCCCCTCCTTTGATCACATTTGCCCTGGGGAGGTGGTGGTCTCCGGGACTGCGGGTCCATAACGGACCCCTTAGTGATTTCATTTGTGCCCCAGGGAGGTGGTAGTCCCTGGGGCTGTGTGGGGGGGCAGGAGCCCCCCACGCATTATTAATCAATTTAGCTCCAGGGAGGTGGCAGTCCCCGGGGCTGTGGGGGGATGCGTGGCCCCCTGAATATCCTTTTATTTAGCCCGGGGTGGTGGTGGTCCCTGGCTCTGCGGGGGCATGCACAGGCCCTGCTATAATTATTTTTAATTGCCCCTGGGACCTGGCTCATCCAGGGGCCTAATTATATGAAGTGCAGGAACCTGTGCTTTTTTTTGGGCAGGATTTGCGGATCCACTGTGATTACCACTGAAAACAAAAAAATGCATTTTCCTGACCCTGGGGGTTCCCTGTGGGACCCCCTCAAGAGGCCTATGGGGTCAGTGTGTTTCTACCCTGCCCTCATTTCTTTTTTTGGGAATCTCTTTAAATTTCTAGGCAAATCCTGAACAGATTTACTCCATTTAACAAAAAGGTCGCTTTCTGGACCAACTGCTACCTTTTTGCCAAATTTGGTGTAATTCCATTCAGCAGTTTGGGCTGTAGCCATGCCTAAAGTTTCCTATAGAAATTAACATGGAGAAAAAGCGTTTTGAGACCCCCTTCTTTTTCTAAGCCCCCGCTTGACGGATCACCCTGATATTTTCAAGGCAGCAGCTGAAGTGAGCAACAAATTAGTTTTGAAACTGCGAGGATTCGTCAAACGCTGCCACAGTTACTTGCAAATGAAAAAACACTCTTTTTATGGAAACTGCATCCTAACTATAACTACCTACTGGTGAAATATATCACTGAAAAAACCAAGGTACAGGGACGTTATACTTAGGAAATCAGTGATGTCATTTGAGATGTTGTCAGCGATGTCATCAGTCATGTCACTGACCATGACTATAGTGATGTAATTTGTGAGGTCATAAGCAGTGCATTGCGGGGGCGCGAGTTATAGTTAGCTTACTAACTATAATGTATGAATTTCTCTGGTTTTGTATGAGTGAAATGTTAGTCTAACTATAACTTCCCGGACGATCTTCCCTGCAGCCCCAGCGACCGCCACCTCCCCGGGGCTAATGCAAAAGAAATTGGGGGCCTCATGATCCCCTGTGTGTCCACGGGACCACCACCTCCCCGGGGCTGTTTAATTTTGTAATGGGGACCTCACAGACTCCCTCGTGGACCACCACCTCCCCAGTGCCAAATTACATTTTTTTAAATGGTAGGGGGTCTACATGCCCCCCTCCCAGGATTGTCGCTTCCCCATGGCAGGCCCTAAAACAAGAAAGGGGAGCAGCATGACCCCCCTCCTGGCCCTGGGGACTGTCACCCCAAGAGTACCCACCCCTGGGATATAGCTGTTTACTGTGGCTTGGCAGGAGCTTTACCGCTCCTGCCAAGCCACAGCAAATGCTCCACTTCCAGCAAGGGAGAGCTTAGAAATGCTCTTGCTTGCTGGAAGCAGAGCAGAATTGTTTTCAGACAGAGGGAGCTGCATATTTGGCAGCTCCCCATGTATGAAAGCAATGCAGCTCCCACAGGAGGCTGGGAGCTGGCAGGGACTGCAGGGCCTTCAGGCTCCCCCTTTGGTCCCATTGGAGAGTGGGTCCCCTGCGGTAGCCACAGAAAGATGGCCTGGCCCAAGGGATGGGGTCCCTGGAGCCAACTTTGGCCCGGGGAGGGGGAGCGCACTGCCCCCTACCCCATTTGTAATAGCCAGTCCCCAGGGGATGGGTCCCCGGGGCAGAAATTGGCATGAGGAACAGAACCACACATGCAAACATGCCTCCTGGAGCCCTACTGGTTGGGGGATGAAGTCCTCTTGGATGCTGAGGGTCATTGTGGGCCAGGAACCTCTCCTGTTACCTCCAATAAGTCTCACATAGTTGGATTGCTGAGAGGTCTTCGGAAGTCACGCCCTTCTCCACCACTCTGCAAATCAGTGATCTGTCATCAGTGATGTCACTGACTATGTCATGAGTGATGTACTATGTAAGGTCATAAGCAGTGCATTGTGGAGGCGCAAGTTATAGTTAGCTCAGCTGAATTTCTCTGGTTTTGTACCAGTGAAATATCAGCCTAACTATAACGTTCCTGTAAACTTTGTTTTTTCACTGAATTTCTAAGGTTGTTTAAATTCTCTTTCCCAACTATAACGTCCATGTAACCTATGATTTTTTAGGGTATTTTTATAAGCTTGTATTTTCTTCAGTGGATTATTAAGGGTTGTTTTTTTCTTTACATTTTTTAAATTTGCCCGATGACGCGATACCCATGGACACGTCACGAAAATGGAAAACAAAAGCAGACATTCAATGATCACCAACACATCCAAAAATATATATACTTCTTTCAAAGCATGTTTAAAGTCATATTTTTCTACTAAGTTTCTTTAAAAACCATCTTTCAGACCTATTTTAAATTTTTGCAGTTATCTATGACGTCGCGATGGGGTCATTAACCGCGTCGATTGCATCATTTCCATAAAGTTAAAACACATATATGCACACATATTACAGTATTTTACACACTAGGAGTTTATTACTGTACACTTCAAACTCATGTGTTTCTAGTGTATTTCTAGAACAACCATCTCTAAAACCTATTTTCCGTTTTCACAGTGACTCCGGAGACCGCGATAATGATGGTAATCGTGATTCCTCCGGACACGTCGCAAAAGTGTAAAACAAAAGCAGACATTCAATGGCCACCCACACATCCAAAAATAATATATAAAAAAAATCAATTCTAAAAATTGCACTATTTTTCGTATTCGCGGTTATTCTGGATGTCGAGGTGACGTCATTAACCGCGACGATCGTGCCTTTTTCATAAAGTCAAAAATACATATATACACACAACTAAGGTATTTTACACACTAGGCGTTTCTTACAATATTCTCTAAACTCATGTTTTTCTAGAGAGTTTCTATAAAAAACATCTCTAAAACCTATTTTATATTTTCAAGGTGACCCCGTAGATCGTGATGACGTAGGTAATCGCGATCCCCCTGGACACGTCACAAAACCGGAAAACAAAAGCAGGAATTCAATAGTCACCACCACATTAAAAAATTATAACTATATAATTCATTCTAACCATCACATTAGATAACTCACTATCTAAATAACTCTATAAAAACATTTATCAGAATCTCAATATCACTATAACAATGCGTATATGATTCACTGACATTTTTTATATTTCCAGCAATATTCATGACGACGTTGATAGTCGAATGTCGAATATTACGAGGATTAAAAAATTCAATTTTGGAAACATAACTTGTGTCACTAACACCCCCATTTCTCAACCATGGGGTCAGAGTATCTCCACCCTGACCCTTATATGGGTTTTCCCACAAATGTTCATCCCAGGGAACCATTCCCGATAGATAAAATGGCAGCAGCAACTTTCTGTTCAGGTTGCGCCCAGACAATCAGAACATTCTCGTTGACGCGTGCATTCATGATTCATCGCGAAACAGCTGCAAAATATCCACGGCCAGAGATATCACTACAATTTTAAACTTAAATTTCTCAACAACTACTGAATGGATTTACACCAAATAAGCAAAATGCTCTTCCTTGGACAGACATCTACCTCCCTGCCAAATGTGGTCTAAAACCGTTCAGCAGTTTGGTCTGTAGGTGTGGCTAAAGTTTCCTATGGGAAATAACATTATAAACGCAACCTTATTTCGCACCCCAAATTCTTGGTCCCCACTGCACAGATCACCCCCAAACTTTCCATAAGAATAGAACCCACCTTGATACTTTTTGGCGAAAATTTCCTGAAGATTGGTCAAATGACGTCAAAGTTATAGCAAAGCCAAAAAATGGTTTTCCTATGGAAACATGGTCCTAACTATACCTACCTACTGGTAGGTAATATACATACACTCACATATGTTCTCACAGACCCACTGAGACACTCATACACCCACTCACAGATCCACTGAGACACTCATACGTCCACTCATATACCCATACAGTCAGTCCCACACTCAGTCTCAGAGACTTATGTACTCGGTCAGTCACTCATACACTCAGAAACTCACACACTCACCCACAAACTCACTCAGATATATACACACCCACTCACTCACCCTCTCAGGGCTCATGCATCCACTCACAGACCCACCCAGACACTCGACCTCCCAGTCACAGACCCAATCATATACTCATGCATGCACCCATTCCCTCACCCACTCAGATACTTATGCTCTCACTCACAGACCCATTGAGACACTCATACATCCTCCCACAGATCTACTCAGACACTCATTTATATACTCATGGACCCACTCAGACACTCACATACCCATACAGTCACTAACACAACCACTCATAGACCCACTCAGAGACTTATGCACCCAGTTAGTTATATACTCAGTGACTCATGTACCCTTACATAGTCGCACTCACAGACCCATGCATCCACTGACATAACCACTCAGACACTCACACTTCCAGTCATAGACCTACTGAGAGACTCATGCACTCAGTCACAAATCCATGCAGACACTCATGCACCCACTCAGTCACCCATTCAGACACTCATGTATTAACTCACACATCCAGTCAGACCGTCATATACTTACTTACAAATGCACAAAGGCACTCATGCACCTACTCACAGATTGAGTGAGAGACTTGCACAACCAATCATGGACCCATTGTGACACTGATGTACCCACTCATAGATGTACTGACACAGTCACACATTTCGTTACAGGAGTATTGATAGACTGATGCATCGTCTCACAGATCCCCTCAAATACTTATACAGTGAATGAGAGACTTAGTGATACAGTTATGCATGCAGTCATATATTACACCGAAAAAGTTATGCACTGTATTATAGAGATATTAAGGAAGTTGTACATGCTATTATACAGTTGTGTAGATAGTAATGTGTTTAGTGTGTTGGTTAAAATTCATTTTGCAGTTATAAGTTTTGAATGTGATGGTGGCTACTGAATGTCTCCACTTGTTTTGTCATTCCGCGAAGTATTTGCGGTGACCGCGACTACCGATATCATTGCGACACCCAGTATCACCGCAAAAAACGGAAAATCAGTTTAAATGGTTGTTTTTATGCAAACTTCCTACACAAATATGACTTTAAACATTGCAGTAATAAACCCCTAGTGTCTAAAATACTGTAAAATGTGTACATATATGTGTTTTGCACTCCCTAAAAAAGGCGCAGTCTTCGTGGTTACCGGAGTCATCGCGACTCTCAGTGTAATCGCAAAAACAGGAAGTAGGGTTCAAACAGATTTTTAAAAATATATGTGTACAATTATGTTTCGAAAGCAATGATGTGGTTAGCAATGTGTGTATTGTAATAGAATTAATTTTTTAAGTTAAAATATTTGAATGTGGCGGTGGTCGCTGAATGTCTGCTTTTGATTTGCGATTTCGAAACATGATCACGATCATCATAACATCGTTGCAGATTTAAAAATTTCCCCAAAATGAACACAATTTTGGCCTCTTGGGTGGCTCTGATTTAAAAACTGTCTTTAAGTGTATTTTTCAGTATGTGAAATACATTTGCTGGTCACAGATTCTCCACAGTAAATGCGACAATGTTGTGCCAACTCAAAAAATTCTTAAAAATAAAACCAGTTATTAATGTACTTTCTGATAAATACATACCAAATCAAAAAATTAGTGGTATATAATATAAATATTATATACAATATACAATTATAGAAAGAAAAAACTAAAATCTTAGAGGTTCACTTTAAAAAATTGGAATTTACAATTAAGAAATAGAATTTGAAAAAACCTTAAAAATTCCCTGAAAAAACCACAGGTTTCAGGGACGTCATAGTTAGGAATTAGCATTTAAAAAACCTTAGATATTCACTGAAAAAACCAAAGGTTACAGGGACGTTATAGTTAGGCTGACATTTCATTCGTACAAAACCAGAGGAATTCAGCAGTCATAGTTAGTTGAGCTATCTATAACTTGCGCCCCAGCAATGCACTGCTTATGACCTCACATATTACATCACTCATGACATGATCAGTGACATCACTGATGTCATCACTGATGATATCTCAAATGACATCACTGATGACATCCTCCACAGAATCTCTTATGCATCTACTCACACCCCAATACAAACTTTCATACACCCACTCCAACTTTCACACTACCATTATCAAAAACATTGACACATCCATATCAGTACTTACACACCCACTCACTGATTTATAGGTCTATGCACACATCCACTCAGTCACCCATACAGTCACTTAGACACTAACTCATTTACTAATACAGCCACTGATATATCCACTCATATACCCATTCAGCCACTCACAAACTGTCAGTTACCCATAGAGATACTCACACACCTACTCAGTCACCCATAGAGTCAATCACACAGCCACTTACTCACCTATACTGTCAGTGACACAAGCACACACTCATCCATACAGCCACTCTCACAATCACTCACTCGCACATAGTCACTCATATACTCCAACACTCACCTATACTGTCTTCCACATATGCAGTTACTCACCCATATACCACTGACACATCCATTCACTCACCGACACAGCCATACACACACTCAGTCATCTATATAGCCCCTCACAGATGCACTCACAAACCCATACAGCCACTGACTCACTCCCTCATTCATCCATGCATTCATCCATGCAGGTAGTCACACACCCCCTTACCCACCCACTTAGACATTCATACACCTATATAGGTACACAGCAACCAATCAATCATCCATACAGCCATTCACATACCCACTCACCAACCCATACAGCCACTTAGACACCAACTGACAGACTGATACAGACATTCACACAACCTAGTCACTCACCCATACATTCACTGAGACACCTACTAGTCAGTCATGCACCTACTGAATCATCCATACAGGCATTCATACACCCTCTGATTCATCAATACACCTTGGTATATAACGTCCCTGTAACCTTGTTTTTTCCAGTGAATATACCTATCTATCTATGTCTATATCTATCTATCTATCTATCTATCTACCTATCTATCTATCTATCTATCTCTCTCTCTATATATATATATATATATATATATATATATATATATATATATATATTCACTGAAAAAACCATAGGTTTTAGGGACAGTTATAGTTAGTTGGACATTGCACTCGTACAAAACCCGTGAAATTCCCCGTTATAGTTAGTTCAGCTAACTATAACTCGCGCCCCGTAATGCACTGCTGATGACGTCACATATTACATCACTCATGACATGGTCAGTGACATCACTGATGACATCACTGATGACATCTCAAATGACATCACTGATGACATCATCCAGTGACTGTGTGTTTATGTAAAGTTTAAATATTTGTAATATATATAGGGAAAGGCGTATTGAAGAATGAGTGGGTGTATAAGTGTCTGTATGGATGATTTAGTAGGTGCATGACTAACTCTATAAGTGAGTGATTAAATGTATCTTCGATGCTATTTTGCCCCCGGGTGGGCCAAGTCCCGGGGACATGCGGGGGTTGGGGACCCCCCACGGTCCCCAACAAGTGGCCAGGCCCCGGGGGATGGGGTCCCCTGGGCCATTAGCGGCCTGAGGAGGGGGGCAACGCAGCCCCCCTCCATAAGTTTAACTAAAAAAAAAATACAAAGGCCGGCCCCGGGGGATGGGGTCCCCGGGGCCATAAGTGGCCTGAGGAGGGGGGCAACGCAGCCCCCCTCCATAAGTTTAATAACAAAAAAAATAAGGCCATGCCCCGGGGGATGGGGTACCTGGGGCGATTAAGGCCTGGGGAGGGGGGCCACGCAGCCCCTGTCCAATTTTTTTTTTTTTTTTAAACAAAATATTAGGGGGCAGGCCCTGGGGGATGGGGTCCCCAGGGCCAATAAATTAGAAAAAGAAGGGGGGCCACACAGCCCCCCTTCTTAAAAAAAACAAAAGACCGGCATCGTGCTGGAGGCCACGCCCCCTCCTTGCAGCACTCTGAGATGTCATCAGTGATGTCATCAGTGATGTCACTGACCATGTCATGAGTGATGTAATATGTGACATCATCAGCAGTGCATTGCGGGGGCGCGAGTTATAGTTAGCTGAACTAACTATAACAGGGGAATTTCTATGGTTTTGTACGAGTGAAATGTCCAACTAACTATAACTGTCCCTAAAACCTATGGTTTTTTCAGTGAATTTCAAAGGTTTTTTAAATGCTAATTTCTAACTATAACGTGTCTGAAACCTATGGTTTTTCAGTGAATTTCAAAGGTTTTTAAATGCTAATTTCTAACTATAACGTGCCTGAAACCTATGATTTTTAAGTGAATTTCAAAGGTTTTTTTAAATGCTAGTTTCTAACTATGCCTACAGAGGTAGGACATGTGAAGAAAGAAGAAAAAACGCACAGAAAGAAGCAAAAGATGTGTAGAAAGAACCAACAGAGGAGCAGAAAGAGGCCTTGTTGCAAAATCATCCTGTGCCCACAACTTTTTCAGACGGGTACTGGTGGTAACTGACTCTGACTAACCAGAGCCAGTGCTAGGCTAAAAGACACTTAGAATACAGTGAAAACACCTACATACACTAGGGAACACTATGCGTTGGGGTACCCTGTGATTAGCATGACCTCCTCTGCAAGTCCCTAGTACATAATAGGGCAGGGGGATTAAAACTACCTCTTAAAAAGCGCTACAGGGCGCGTTTGCACAGTGGTGAAGGGAGGGGGCCTGAGGTGACATGTGTGCAAACGCACCCCGTGGCGCATTTTAAGTTGCGGGATTAAGTCCCCTTGAATTCTGAGGGTCCCTAGGGCCCAACTAGCCCCCAGGTACCTACAGTTAGGACCACAGAGCTGAGTTGCAGAGAGGCGTTCCGAGGCCACGCACCTTTTTTCACCTCTATGCAACGCAACTCTGTTGTGCTTACTGAAGGTACCTGGTGGGCTAGTTGGCCCCCAGGGTCCCTCAGGATTCAAAGGGAATTAATTCCCCAACTTAAAACGCAACACAGGGCGTGTTTGCGCACATGTCACCTGAGGCCCCGCCCCTCCCTTCACCACTGTGCAAACGCGCCCCGTGGTGCGTTTTAAGTTGGGGGATTAGGTCACCTTGAATCCTGAGGGTCCCTGGGGCCCAACTAGCCCACTAGGTACTTCCAGTAAGCACCACAGGCCTGCGTTGCAACGCCTGTAACAAATTGTGCAGTTGTGTTTAGGTAGTGAAGAGGGTCGTGCTGGGGGTAGTGTTTTAGGGTTTAGGGTAGTGCAGTGGTATTTGTGTAGTGTAGGGGGTCATGCTGGGGGTAGATTTAGGGTTTAGGGTAGTGCAGTGGTGTATGGGTAGTGTAGGGGTCGTGCTGGGGGTAGTGGTTTAGGGTAGTGCAGTGGTGTTTGGGTAGTGTAGGGGTCGTGCTGGGGGTAGTGATTTAGGGTAGTGCAGTGGTGTTTGGGTAGTGTGGGGGTACTGCTGGGGGTAGTGTTTTAGGGTTTAGGTTAGTGCAGTGGTATTTGGGTAGTGTAGGGGTACTGCTGGGGGTAGTGTTTTAGGGTTTAGGGTAGTGCAGTGGTGTTTGTGTAGTGTAGGGGGTAGTGTTTTAGGGTTTAGGGTAGTGCAGTGGTGTTTGTGTAGTGTAGGAGGTCGTGTTTTAGGGTTTAGGGTAGTGCAGTGGTCTTTGGGTAGTGTAGGGAGTCGTGCGGGGTAGTGTTTTAGGGTTTAGGGTAGTGTAGGGGGTCATGCGGGGGTAGTGTTTTAGGGATTAGGGTAGTGCATTGGTGTTTGGGTAGTGTAGGGGTCATGCGGGGGGTAGTGTTTTAGGGTTTAGGGCAGTGCAGTGGTGTTTGGGTAGTGTAGGGGGTCGTGCTGGGGGAGTGTTTTAGGGTTTAGGGCAGTGCAGTGGTGTTTGGGTAGTGTAGGGGGTCGTGCTGGGGGAGTGTTTTAGGGTTTAGGGCAGTGCAGTGGTGTTCGGGTAGTGTAGGGGGTCGTGCTGGGGGAGTGTTTGAGGGTTTAGGGCAGTGCAGTAATGTTCGGGTAGTGTAGGGGTTGTGCTGGGGGTAGTATTTTAGGGTTTAGGGTAGTGCAGTGGTGTTCGGGTAGTGTAGGGGGTCGTGCTGGGGGTAGTGTTCTAGGGTTTAGGGCAGTGCAGTGGTGTTTGGGCAGTGTAGGGGGTAATGCTGGGGGTGGTGTTTTAGGGTTTAGGGCAGTGCAGTGGTGTTCGGGCAGTGTAGGGGGTCGTGCTGGGGGTGGTTTTTCAGGGTTTAGGGCAGTGCAGTGGTGTTCGGGCAGTGTAGGGGTGGTGTTTCAGGGTTTAGGGCAGTGCAGTGGTGTTCGGGCAGTGTAGGGGGTCGTGCAGGGGTGGTGTTTCAGGGTTTAGGGCAGTGGTGTTCGGGCAGTGTAGGGGTCGTGCTGGGGGTGGTGTTTCAGGGTTTGGGGCAGTGCAGTGGTGTTCGAGCAGTAAAGGGGGTCGTGCTGGGGGTGGTGTTTCAGGGTTTAGGGCAGTGCAGTGGTGTTCGGGCAGTGTAGGGGCGGTGCAGGGGGTGGTGTTTCAGGGTTTAGGGCAGTGCAGTGGTGTTCGGGCAGTGTAGGGGGTGCTGCAGGGGTGGTGTTTCAGGGTTTAGGGCAGTGCAGTGGTGTTCGGGCAATGTAGGGGGTCATGCAGGGGGTGGTGTTTCAGGGTTTAGGGCAGTGCAGTGGTGTTCGGGCAGTGTAGGGGGTCGTGCTGGGGCTGGTGTTTCAGGGTTTAGGGCAGTACAGTGGTGTTCGGGCAGTGTAGGGGGTCGGCTGGGGCTGGTGTTTCAGGGTTTAGGGCAGTGCAGTGGTGTTCGGGCAGTGTAGGGGGTTGTGCTGGGGCTGGTGTTTCAGGGTTTAGGGCAGTGCAGTGGTGTTCGGGCAGTGTAGGTGGTCGTGCTGGGGCTGGTGTTTCAGGGTTTAGGGCAGTGCAGTGGTGTTCGGGCAGTGTAGGGGTCGTGCTGGGGCTGGTGTTTCAGGGTTTAGGGCAGTGCAGTGGTGTTCGGGCAGTGTAGGGGGTCTTGCTGGGGCTGGTGTTTCAGAGTCTAGGGCAGTGCAGTGGAGTTCGGGCAGTGTAGGGGGTCTTGCTGGGGCTGGTGTTTCAGGGTTTAAGGCAGTGCAGTGGTGTTCGGGCAGTGTAGGGGTCGTGCTGGGGGTGGTGTTTCAGGGTTTAAGGCAGTGCAGTGGTGTTCGGGCAGTGTAGGGGGTCGTGCTGGGGGTGGTGTTTCAGGGTTTAGGGCAGTGCAGTGGTGTTTGGGCAGTGTAGGGGGTCATGCTGGGGCTAGTGTTTCAGGATTTAGGGCAGAGCAATGGTGTTCAGGCAGTGTAGGGGGTTTTGCTGGAGGTGGTGTTTCAGGGTTTAGGGCAGTGCAGTGGTGTTCGTGCAGTGTAGGGGGTGTTGTTTCAGGGTTTAGGGCAGTGGTGTTCAGGCAGTGCAGGGGGTCTTGCTGGGGTTGATGTTTCAGGGTTTAGGGCAGTGCAGTGGTGTTCGGGCAGTGTAGGGTGTCGTGCTGAGGCGTGGTGTTTCAGGGTTTAGGGCAGTGCAGTGGTGTTCGGGCAGTGTAGGTGGTCGTGCAGGGGGTGGTGTTTCAGGGTTTAGGGCAGTGCAGTGGTGTTTGGGCAGTGTAGGGGGTCGTGCAGGGGGTGGTGTTTCAGGGTTTAGGGCAGTGCAGTGGTGTTCGGCCAGTGTAGGTGGTCTTGCTGGGGGTGGTGTTTCAGGCTTTAGTGCAGTGTTGTTCGGGCAGTGTAGGGGGTCTTGCTGGGGGTGGTGTTTCAGGGTTTAGGGCAGTGCAGTGGTGTTCGGGCAGTGTAGGGGGTCTTGCTGGGGCTGGTTTTTCAGGGTTTAGGGCAGTGCAGTGGTGTTCGGGCAGTGTAGGGGGTCATGCTGGGGCTGGTGTTTGAGGGTTTAGGGTAGTGCAGTGGTGTTCAGGCAGTGTAGGGGGTCGTGCTGAGGCTGGTGTATCAGGGTTTAGGGCAGTGCAGTGGTTTTCGGGCAGTGTAGGCGGTCGTGCTGGGTCTGGTGTTTTAGGGTTTAGGGCAGTGCAGTGGTGTTCGGGCAGTGTACGGGGTTGTGCTGGGGCTGGTGTTTCAGGGTTTAGGGCAGTGCAGTGGTGTTCGGGCAGTGTAGGGGGTCGTGCTGGGGGTGGTGTTTCAGGGTTTAGGGCAGTGCAGTGGTGTTCGGGCAGTGTAGGGGTCGTGCTGGGGCTGGTGTTTCATGGTTTAGGGCAGTGCAGTGGTGTTCGGGCAGTGTAGGGGGTCGTGCTGGGGGTGGTGTTTCAGGGTTTAGGGCAGTGCAGTGGTGTTCGGGCAGTGTAGGGGGTCATGCTGGGGGTGGTGTTTCAGGGTTTAGGGCAGTGCAGTGGTGTACGGGCAGTGTAGGGGGTCTTGCTGGGGGTGGTGTTTCAGGGTTTAGGGCAGTGGTGTTCGGGCAGTGTAGGGGTCTTGCTGGGGGTAGTGTTTCAGGGTTTAGGGCAGTGCAGTGGTGTTCGTGCAGTGTAGGGGGTCGTGCTGGGGGTGGTGTTTCAGGGTTTAGGGCAGTGCAGTAGTGTTCGGGCAGTGTAGGGGATCGTGCAGGGGTGGTGTTTCAGGGTTTAGGGCAGTGCAGTGGTGTTCGGGCAGTGTAGGGGGTCGTGCTGGGGGTGGTGTTTCAGGGTTTAGGGCAGTGCAGTGGTGTTCGGGCAGTGTAGGGGGTCGTGCTGGGGGTGGTGTTTCAGGGTTTGGGGCAGTGCAGTGGTGTTCGGGCAGTGTATGGGTCGTGCTGGGGCTGGTGTTTCAGGGTTTAGGGCAGTGCAGTGGTGTTCGGGCAGTGTAGGGGGTCTTGCTGGGGGTGGTGTTTCAGGGTTTAGGGCAGTGGTGTTCGGGCAGTGTAGGGGGTCTTGCTGGGGGTGGTGTTTCAGGGTTTAGGGCAGTGCAGTGGTGTTCGGGCAGTGTAGGGGGTCTTGCTGGGGGTAGTGTTTCAGGGTTTAGGGCAGTGCAGTGGTGTTCGGGCAGTGTAGGGTGTCTTGCTGGGGGTAGTGTTTCAGGGTTTAGGGCAGTGCAGTGGTGTTCGTGCAGTGTAGGGGCTCGTGCTGGGGATGGTGTTTCAGGGTTTAGGGCAGTGCAGTAGTGTTCGGGCAGTGTAGGGGGTCGTGCAGGGGGTGGTGTTTCAGGGTTTAGGGCAGTGCAGTGGTGTTCGGGCAGTGTAGGGGGTCGTGCTGGGGGTGGTGTTTCAGGGTTTAGGGCAGTGCAGTGGTGTTCGGGCAGTGTAGGGGGTCGTGCTGGGGGTGGTGTTTCAGGGTTTAGGGCAGTGGTGTTCGGGCAGTGTAGGGGTCTTGCTGGGGGTGATGTTTCAGGGTTTAGGGCAGTGCAGTGGTGTTCGGGCAGTGTAGGAGGTCTTGCTGGGGGTAGTGTTTCAGGGTTTAGGGCAGTGCAGTGGTGTTCGGGCAGTGTAGGGGTCATGCTGGGGGTGGTGTTTCAGGGTTTAGGGCAGTGCAGTGGTGTTCGGGCAGTGTAGGGGGTCGTGAAGGGGTGGTGTTTCAGGGTTTATTACAGTGCAGTGGTGTTCGGGCAGTGTAGGGGGTCGTGCTAGGGTATGTGTTTCAGGGTTTAGGGTAGTGCAGTGGTGTTCGGGCAGTGTAGGGGGTCGTGCAGGGGCTGGTGTTTCAGGGTTTAGGGCAGTGCAGTGTTGTTTGGGCAGTGTAGGGGGTCGTGCTGGGGTAGTGTTTTAGGGTTTAGGGTAGTGCAGTGGTGCTTGTGTAGTGTAGGGGGTCGTGCTGGGGGTAGTGTTTTAGGGTTTAGGGTAGTGCAGTGGTGTTTGTGTAGTGTAGGGGTCATGTTTTAGGGTAGTGCAGTGGTGTTTGGGTAGTGTAGGGGGTCGTGCTGGGGGTAGTGTTTTAGGGTTTAAGGTAGTGCAGTGGTGTTTGTGTAGTGTAGGGGGTCGTGCTGGGGGTAGTGTTTTAGGTTTTAGGGTTGTGCAGTGGTGCTTGTGTAGTATAGGGGGTCGTGCTGGGGGTAGTGTTTTAGGGTTTAGGGTAGTGCAGTGGTGTTTGTGTAGTGTAGGGGGTCATGTTTTAGGGTAGTGCAGTGGTGT
Source organism: Calotriton arnoldi (assembly GCA_963921515.1). NCBI lineage: Eukaryota > Metazoa > Chordata > Amphibia > Caudata > Salamandridae > Calotriton > Calotriton arnoldi. The sequence continues at coordinate 3,890 of CAWUFW010026283.1, read as the reverse complement.
TTGGGTAGTGTAGGGGGTCGTGCTGGGGGTAGTGTTTTAGGATTTAGGTTAGTGCAGTGGTGTTGGGGTAGTGTTTTAGGGTTTAGGGTAGTGCAGTGGTGTTTGTGTAGTGATGGGGGTCATGCTGGGGGTAGTGTTTTAGGGTTTAGGATAGTGCAGTGGTGCTTGTGTAGTGTAGGGGGTCGTGCTGGGGTAGTGTTTTAGGGTTTTGGGTAGTGCAGTGGTGTTTTTGTAGTGTAGGGGGTCATGTTTTAAGATGCAACGCTCCAATACCTGACCAGTCTGCACTACATAAAACTGCAAAAAAACTAAAAATAAAAAGTGTTTTGCACACTTTTGTCATTGGGCTATATGTGGGCTACATCTGGGTAATATTTGTGCTACATTTGGGCTCTTTTTTCACTGGTGGCCATCTTGGAAGACTTCTTTGTTATGAAGTTTCCTAATTTCCTCATTTACTGCAGTCTCTTCAGTAGGAAATGCTTTCAGTTTTTTACTTTCATTCCATCAAGAAGGCATTCAGATATGTCACACATTTGCCATAAATTCAGAATGTTATTACTCTAGTTGTTCATTAGATCACTGTAGTAAAGCTACTGCTCACCAAGGAGTTAACTGGAAGTCTACTGCTGGTATTGAAAGTGATTGTTTCAGTCTGCATGTCAGAATTTTCTAATGAAATAGAAGAGGATTTGAGATCTCACTTAAAACATGCACAAAATTTTCTTTTGCAGCACTAACCATAATTTCTATGGCAAAATGAACCCCCTCATTTTGTTCCTTTTTAAATTAAATGTTTTAAGTGTTACCAGTTTATTCCAATCAAGATGGCTTCAGGTGTGCCATACTTTTGTCATAAGTAAGGCTGTTAGCACTCTAGTTGTTCTTTAGAACACTCTGGGAAGCTGCAGTAGAACACAAAGGCATCAACTGACAGGCTGCTCCTGTTGAAATATAACAGGAAGATATTTGAGATCTCACTTAAAACATGTCCTAATTTTTCTTTCTACAGCACTAACCATAATTTCGATGGCAAAATGAACCCCCTCATTTTGTTCCTTTTTAAATTAAATGTTTTAAGTGTTACCAGTTTATTCCAATCAAGATGGCTTCAGGTGTGCCATACTTTTGTCATAAGTAAGACTGTTAGCGCTCTAGTTGTTCTTTAGAACACTCTGGGAAGCTGCAGTAGAACACAAAGGCATCAACTGACAGGCTGCTCCTGTTGAAATATAACAGGAAGATATTTGAGATCACACTTGAAACATGTCCTAATTTTTCTTTCTACAGCACTAACCATAATTTCTATGACAAAATGAACCCCATCATTTTGTTCCTTTTTAAATTAAATGTTTTAAGTGTTACCAGTTTATTCCAATCAAGATGTCTTCAGGTGTGCCATACTTTTGTCATAAGTAAGGCTGTTAGCACTCTAGTTGTTCTTTAGAACACTCTGGGAAGCTGCAGTAGAACACAAAGGCATCAACTGACAGGCTGCTCCTGTTGAAATATAACAGGAAGATATTTGAGATCACACTTGAAACATGTCCTAATTTTTCTTTCCAGAGCACTAACCATAATTTCTATGACAAGATGAACCCCATCATTTTGTTCCTTTTTAAATTAAATGTTTTAAGTGTTACCAGTTTATTCCAATCAAGATGGCTTCAGGTGTGCCATACTTTTGTCATAAGTAAGACTGTTAGCGCTCTAGTTGTTCTTTAGAACACTCTGGGAAGCTGCAGTAGAACACAAAGGCATCAACTGACAGGCTGCTCCTGTTGAAATATAACAGGAAGATATTTGAGATCATACTTGAAACATGTCCTAATTTTTCTTTCTACAGCACTAACCATAATTTCTATGACAAAATGAACCCCATCATTTTGTTCCTTTTTAAATTAAATGTTTTAAGTGTTACCAGTTTATTCCAATCAAGATGGCTTCAGGTGTGCCATACTTTCGTCATAAGTAAGGCTGTTAGCACTCTAGTTGTTCTTTAGAACACTCTGGGAAGCTGCAGTAGAACACAAAGGCATCAACTGACAGGCTGCTCCTGTTGAAATATAACAGGAAGATATTTGAGATCACACTTGAAACATGTCCTAATTTTTCTTTCCAGAGCACTAACCATAATTTCTATGACAAGATGAACCCCATCATTTTGTTCCTTTTTAAATTAAATGTTTTAAGTGTTACCAGTTTATTCCAATCAAGATGGCTTCAGGTGTGCCATACTTTTGTCATAAGTAAGACTGTTAGCGCTCTAGTTGTTCTTTAGAACACTCTGGGAAGCTGCAGTAGAACACAAAGGCATCAACTGACAGGCTGCTCCTGTTGAAATATAACAGGAAGATATTTGAGATCATACTTGAAACATGTCCTAATTTTTCTTTCTACAGCACTAACCATAATTTCTATGACAAAATGAACCCCATCATTTTGTTCCTTTTTAAATTAAATGTTTTAAGTGTTACCAGTTTATTCCAATCAAGATGGCTTCAGGTGTGCCATACTTTCGTCATAAGTAAGGCTGTTAGCACTCTAGTTGTTCTTTAGAACACTCTGGGAAGCTGCAGTAGAACACAAAGGCATCAACTGACAGGCTGCTCCTGTTGAAATATAACAGGAAGATATTTGAGATCACACTTGAAACATGTCCTCATTTTTCTTTCCAGAGCACTAACCATAATTTCTATGACAAGATGAACCCCATCATTTTGTTCCTTTTTAAATTAAATGTTTTAAGTGTTACCAGTTTATTCCAATCAAGATGGCTTCAGGTGTGCCATACTTTTGTCATAAGTAAGGCTGTTAGCACTCTAGTTGTTCTTTAGAACACTCTGGGAAGCTGCAGTAGAACACAAAGGAATCAACTGACAGTCTCTGCCCTTGTTGGATGTACATGTTTTACTGAGAATGTCAGACTTCATTCTCACATGACTGAGAAAGATAATGTGAATTTACAGAAAATATGCTCTCATTTTAGCTTCTGGGGCACCTTCCAAAACTGTATGGTACAAGCATGTGAAAATAGTTTTTCTCAAACATGATTCATGATATCCCAGCAGAAGGTTTTTCACAGGGTAAAATCACCTTAGAACACACCACAATTCCTGAAATTAGTATGGTACCATCAACAAATGAATTCTAATGTAACTAAAGTCTGTTATCACCCTTTATAGTTCTCCTTTTGGTAACCCTCAAAATCTTCGATTCACTACAATGCATTTCAGTGGTACTATCGTTTATATTGGTCCCAAGATGGCTGCCAGCAATTCCAGGATGAAGTGCTGACAGCCAATCAGATCTCACGATGACATGTGTGGTTAGGCTCCGCCCAGATATATATGTGTTTTTACTTTTGATTTTCTCAGCAACTACTGAACGGATTTACACCATTTAACAAAAGGGTTCTTTTTGAACCAAGAACTACCTCTTTGCCAAATTTGGTGTAATTCCGTTCAGCAGTTCGGGCTGTAGCCTTGCATAAAGTTTCCTATGGGAAATTGATTTTTGACTCTTATTTTTTAATTTCTCCGCAACTACTGAACGGATTTACACCATTTAACAAAAGGGTTCTTTCTGAACCAAGAACTACCTCTTTGCCAAATTTGGTGTAATTCCGTTCAGCAGTTCGAGCTGTAGCCGTGTCTAAAGTTTCCTATGGGAAAATGAATGGGGAAAACACGTTTTGGGACCCCCTTTTTTCTCGGCCCCGCTTGACGAATCACCCTGAGACTTTCAGGGTAGGAGCGGACCGGAGCGGGCCATAAAGTTTGAAAATTTCGCGAAGATTCCTCAACCGACGCAAGAGTTATTTCAAATAGAATGTCGCGGATTTCCTATGGAAAATTGGTCCTAACTATAACTATCTACTGGCGACCGCC
>CAWUFW010026282.1:0-35065 GCA_963921515.1 Calotriton arnoldi | reverse complement strand
CTCTTTTTCACTGGTGGCCATCTTGGAAGACTTCTTTGTTATGAAGTTTCCTAATTTCCTCATTTACTGCAGTCTCCTCAGTAGGAAATGCTTTCAGTTTTTTACTTTGATTCCATCAAGAAGGCATTCAGATGTGTCACACATTTGCCATAAATTCAGAATGTTATTACTCTAGTTGTTCATTAGATCACTGTAGTAAAGCTACTGCTCACCAAGGAGTTAACTGGAAGTCTACTGCTGGTATTGAAAGTGATTGTTTCAGTCTGCATGTCAGAATTTTCTAATCAAATAGAAGAGGATTTGAGATCTCACTTAAAACATGCACTAAATTTTCTTTTTGCAGCACTAACCATAATTTCTATGGCAAAATGAACACCCTCATTTTGTTCCTTTTTAAATTAAATGTTTTAAGTGTTACCAGTTTATTCCAATCAAGATGGCTTCAGGTGTGCCATACTTTTGTCATAAGTAAGGCTGTTAGCACTCTAGTTGTTCTTTAGAACACTCTGGGAAGCTGCAGTAGAACACAAAGGCATCAACTGACAGGCTGCTCCTGTTGAAATATAACAGGAAGATATTTGAGATCTCACTTAAAACATGTCCTAATTTTTCTTTCTACAGCACTAACCATAATCTCTATGGCAAAATGAACCCCCTCATTTTGTTCCTTTTTAAATTAAATGTTTTAAGTGTTACCAGTTTATTCCAATCAAGATGGCTTCAGGTGTGCCATACTTTTGTCATAAGTAAGACTGTTAGCGCTCTAGTTGTTCTTTAGAACACTCTGGGAAGCTGCAGTAGAACACAAAGGCATCAACTGACAGGCTGCTCCTGTTGAAATATAACAGGAAGATATTTGAGATCACACTTGAAACATGTCCTAATTTTTCTTTCCAGAGCACTAACCATAATTTCTATGACAAGATGAACCCCATCATTTTGTTCCTTTTTAAATTAAATGTTTTAAGTGTTACCAGTTTATTCCAATCAAGATGGCTTCAGGTGTGCCATACTTTTGTCATAAGTAAGGCTGTTAGCACTCTAGTTGTTCTTGAGAACACTCTGGGAAGCTGCAGTAGAACACAAAGGAATCAACTGACAGTCTCTGCCCTTGTTGGATGTACATGTTTTACTGAGAATGTCAGACTTCATTCTCACATGACTGAGAAAGATAATGTGAATTTACAGAAAATATGCTCTCATTTTAGCTTCTGGGCACCTTCCAAAACTGTATGAGACAAGCATGTGAAAATAGTTTTCTCTCAAACATGATTCATGATATCCCAGCAGAAGGTTTTTCACAGGGTAAAATCACCTTAGAACACACCACAATTCCTGAAATTAGTATGGTACCATCAACAAATGAATTCTAATGTAACTAAAGTCTGTTATCACCCTTTATAGTTCTCCTTTTGGTAACCCTCAAAATCTTCGATTCACTACAATGCATTTCAATGGGGTACTATCATTTATATTGGTCCCAAGATGGCTGCCAGCAATTCCAGGATGAAGTGCTGACAGCCAATCAGATCTCACGATGACATGTGTGGTTAGGCTCCGCCCAGATATATATGTGTTTTTACTTTTGATTTTCTCAGCAACTACTGAACGGATTTACACCATTTAACAAAAAGGGTTCTTTTTGAACCAAGAACTACCTCTTTGCCAAATTTGGTGTAATTCCGTTCAGCAGTTCGGGCTGTAGCCTTGCATAAAGTTTCCTATGGGAAATTGATTTTTTGACTCTTATTTTTTAATTTCTCCGCAACTACTGAACGGATTTACACCATTTAACAAAAAGGGTTCTTTCTGAACCAAGAACTACCTCTTTGCCAAATTTGGTGTAATTCCGTTCAGCAGTTCGGGCTGTAGCCGTGTCTAAAGTTTCCTATGGGAAAATGAATGGGGAAAACACGTTTTGGGACCCCCCCTTTTTTCTCGGCCCCCGCTTGACGAATCACCCAGGGTAGGAGCGGACCGGAGCGGGCCATAAAGTTTGAAAATTTCGCGAAGATTCGTCAACCGACGCAAGAGTTATTTCAAATAGAATGTCGCAGATTTCCTATGGAAAATAGGTCCTAACTATAACTATCTACTGGCGACCGCCAGTAGATAATATATATTCACTGGAAAAACCATAGGTTTCAGGCACATTATAGTTAGAAATTAGCATTTAAAAAACCATAGAAATTCACTGAAAAAACCATAGGTTTCAGGCACGTTATAGTTAGAAATTAGCATTTAAAAAACCATAGAAATTAACTGAAAAAACCATAGGTTTCAGGAACGTTATAGTTAGTTGGACATTTGACTTGTACAAAACCATAGAAATTCCGGCGTTATAGTTAGTTCAGCTAACTATAACTCGCGCCCCGCAATGCACTGCTGATGACGTCACATATTACATCATTCATGACATGGTCAGTGACATCACTGATGACATCACTGATGACATCTCAAATGACATCACTGATGACATCATCCGGTGACTGTGTGTTTCTGTAAAGTTTAATTTTGTTTTATATATATGCCAAGCTGTACTGAGGAATGAGTGGGTGTATAAGTGTCTGTATGGAGGAGTTAGTAGGTACGTGACTGACTGTATAAGTGAGTGATTAAATGTGTCTTACTGAATGCATGGGTTAGTGACTAAACTGTGTGAAAGTCTGTATCAGTCTGTCTGTTGTTGTGTAAGCTGCTGCATGGGTTGGTGAGTAGCTGCATGAGTGTCTATATGGGTTATTGATTGCTTGCCTGAGTATTTGTATGGCTGCCTGAGTGTGTGTGTGGGTGGGTGGGAGGTGTGTGACTCTGTGCATAGATGTGTGAGTGGTTGATTCACTGGGAGTATGGGTTCAAGAGTGCATGTGGAAACAGCTGTATGGGTGGGTGAGTGTGTGTATGGGTGTGTTGGTGAGTGAATGGATGTCTCAGTGGTACATGTGCAAGTAACTACATATGTAAAAGGCAGTATATGTGAGTGATGGTGTATATAAATAACTATATGTGAGACTCAGTAATTGTGAGAGTGGCTGCATGGATGAGTGTGTATTTGTATCAGTGATTCTATAAGAGAGTAATTATGTGTTAGTATCTGTATGAATAAGTGAGGTTGTGTCTGTATAACTGTATAGGTGAGTAAACGGAAGTATGATTGATTCTTTGCATGACTGACTAAGTGTGTGAGTAACTCTGGATATGTGGCAGTGTGTGAGTGTCTGTATAGGTGTATGAGTGCATATGATAGTGTTGTATTGATGAGTGACTGCATGTATGAGTGACTGTATGGGTGAATGAGTGGATGTGTGTGTAGACCTAGGAATCAGTCAGTGCATATTTAGTAACTGATATTGATGTGTCTATTTTTTCGAAAATGGTAGTCTGTATTTTAGAGTGGGTGTATCAAAGGTTATATTCAGGTGTGAGGAGGTGCATCAGATTTTCACGTGGATGATGTCATCAGTGATGTCATTTGAGATGTCATCAGTGATGTCATCAGTGATGTCACTGACCATGTCATGAATGATGTAATATGTGACGTCATCAGCAGTGCATTGCGGGCGCGAGTTATAGTTAGCTGAACTAACTATAACGCCGGATTTTCTATGGTTTTGTACAAGTCAAATGTCCAACTAACTATAACGTTCCTGAAACCTGTGGTTTTTTCAGTTAATTTCTATGGTTTTTTAAATGCTAATTTCTAACTATAACGTGCCTGAAACCTATGGTTTTTTCAGTGAATTTCTATGGTTTTTTAAATGCTAATTTCTAACTATAACGTGCCTGAAACCTATGGTTTTTCCAGTGAATTTCAAAGGTTTTTTAAATGAAAATTTGTAAGTCTAATGTACCTCAATCCTATGTTTTTTTTATTATATATATATATATATATATATATATATATATATATATATACACACACATTATCTACTGGCGGTCGCCAGTAGATAGTTATAGTTAGGACCTATTATCCATAGGAAATCCGTGACATTCTATTTGAAATAACTCTTGCGCCGGTTGACGAATCTTCGCGAAAGCTTCCAACTTGTTGGGGCGCTCCGCTCCTACCCTGAAAGTCTTGGGTTGATTCGTCAAGCGGGGGCCGAGAAAAAAGGGAGGTCCCAAAACGCGTTTTCCCCATTCATTTTTCCATAGGAACCTTTAGTCGCAGCTACAGCCCGAACTGCTGAACGGAATTACACCAAATTTGGCAAAGAGGTAGCCCTTGGTTCAGTGTCGTGCCTTTTGCTTAAATGGTGTAAATCCGTTCAGTAGTTCCTGAGAAAATCAAAAGTAAAGTTACATATATATCTATGGGCGAGTAGGGTCCGCGTATCATGAGCACACCCTGCGCGCACCGTCCCGATCACGAGCTGCATGCTAATTGGCTGTCAAGTGGCTCTCAACACTCCAAATCAGGAAGTGTTGGCAGCCATTTTGTCCCTCGGTAGAACCGAGGGACAGAAACAAGTGCGCAAAGCGCAAAAGGGGGCAGGGTAGAAACACCCTGACCCCCTAGGTCTGCTCAGGGGTCCCACAAAGACCCCCTGGGTAGAAAAAAGCATTTTTTTTTTTTTAACGGCGGGATGCGCTTAGGGTGCGCGGATCCCGCCGATTAAAAAAAAAGCACAAGAAACAAGTGCGCAAAACGCACAAAGGGGGCAGGGTAGAAACACCCTGACCCCTAGGTCTGCTCAGGGGTCCCACAAGGACCCCCTGGGCAGAAAAAAGCAACAACAAAAAAAAACAAAAAAAAGACCGGCATTGTGCCATAGGCCCCGCCCCCTCCCTGCAGCAGTCTGCAAACGCGCCCCTGGCGCGTTTTAAGAAGGGGAAGTAATTCCCCTTGAATACTGGGGGTCCCTGGGGGCCAACTAGCCCACCAGGAACCTCCGGTATGCGCCAGGGGCTGCGTTGCAGAGAGGTGTACAGAGGCCACGCCCTTTTACACCTCTCTGCAACGCAGCTCTGTGGCGCTTTTGGAGGTACATGGTGGGCTAGTTGGACTCCAGGGACCCTCAGTATTCAAGGGGACTTAATCCCCCAACTTAAAATGCACCACGGGGCACGTTTGCACAGTGGTGAAGGGAGGGGCGGGCTTCAGGTGACATGTGTGCAAACAGGCCCCGTGGCGCATTTTAAGATGGGGAATGAAATCCCCTTCAATCCTGAGGGTCCCTGGGGGCGAACTAGCCCACCAGGTACGTCCAGAAAGCGCCACAGAGCTGCGTTGCAGAGAGGTGCAAAAAGGGGCGTGGCCTCTGAACACCTCTCTGCAACGCAGCTCCCTGGCGCATACTGGAGGTACAGGGTGGGCTAGTTGGACCCCAGGGACCCTCATGATTCAAGGGGACTTAATCCCCCAACTTAAAACGCGCCACGGGGCGCGTTTGCACAGATGTCACCTCAGGCCCCGCCCCTCCCTTCACCATTGTGCAAATATTCCTCTAAAATCAGCCGAAATACGAATTCTGATTTACTCACCTGTTATCAGGAGAGACCTCAGTGCTGCATCTTTCAGCCCAGTACTGATCCTGAAAAGTAATTTTAACCGTACTTACCAGTAACTATAATTTCCTTCCTTAGGATATCATTGACTGGTTTCACTTGGAAATTCTTCTAAGTGTGGAGTTTTGGAACTTTATAATATTCCTCTAAAATTAGCCGAAATACGAATTCTGATTTACTCACCTGTTATCAGGAGAGACCTCAGTGCTGCATCTTTCAGCCCAGTACTGATCCTGAAAAGTAATTTTAACCGTACTTACCAGTAACTATAATTTCCTTCCTTAGGATATCATTGACTGGTTTCACTTGGAAATTCTTCTAAGTGTGGAGTTTTGGAACTTTATAATATTCCTCTAAAATTAGCCGAAATACGAATTCTGATTTACTCACCTGTTATCAGGAGAGACCTCAGTGCTGCATCTTTCAGCCCAGTACTGATCCTGAAAAGTAATTTTAACCGTACTTACCAGTAACTATAATTTCCTTCCTTAGGATATCATTGACTGGTTTCACTTGGAAATTCTTCTAAGTGTGGAGTTTTGGAACTTTATAATATTCCTCTAAAATCAGCCGAAATACGAATTACGATTTACTCACCTGTTATCAGGAGAGACCTCAGTGCTGCATCTTTCAGCCCACTACTGATCCTGAAAAGTAATTTTAACCGTACTTACCAGTAACTTGAATTTCCTTCCATAGGATATCATTGCCTGCTTTTTGCTGAAAAAGTTTCTAAGTGTCGATTTTTGAAACATACAAATATTCCTCTAAAATCAGCCAAAATACGAATTCCGATTTACTCACCTGTTATCAGGAGAGACCTCAGTGCTGCATCTTTCAGCCCAGTACTGATCCTGAAAAGTAATTTTAACCGTACTTACCAGTAACTTATATTTCCTTCCATAGGAATCCATTGTCTGGTTTTCAGCAGAAAAGTTTCAAAGTGTTGATTTTCACAAACTACAAATATTCCTTAAAAATCGCCTGTATGACTTAAACGCATTCTTTCAACTGTTTACAGGAGATGCACCAGTGCTGGATCCAGGATCCACCACTGAGTAAGAAAAGTAACGATAACACTACTTACCTGCTAAGTGAATTTCCTCCCATAGGATAACATTGGTGATTCTATGTGAAAAAGTTTCTGTCAACTTTTAAAATACAATAATATTCCTTAAAAATCACTACTGTAACCAAAACGCTTTTACTCAACTGTTTACAGGAGATGTCCCAGGACTGAATCTAGGATCCAGTCCTGTGGTTAGAAAAGTAATCCATAAAGTAACTAATTGCATTTAGCTAGAAATTCACATTGAGCTCAATGTTGCATTGTGTTTGAAATTGTGTTGCCCATTGCAACAACTGTAACTACTGTACTTAAAAGTCTATTGCCTATTTGCAAAGTATTTAAACTAAAGTAATTCATTCTGAGAAAGTATATTTTGTAATGTAATGTATAATGTAATTACAATGTAATTTAAAAAATAAAATATCTAAAAATAAATAGTTTATAAAAAAATGTAGTAAATCAGTATAAAAAAAAAAAATATAACAATTAATACATTTAAAAATTGTCATTTACAAAACCTTTGAAATTCACTGAAAAAAACCATAGGTTTCAGACATGTTATAGTTAGGAATTAGCATTTAAAAAACCTTTGAAATTCACTGAAAAAACCATAGGTTTCAGGCCTGTTATATTTAGGGTTTAGCATTTAAAAACCTTTGAAATTCACTGAAAAAACCATAGGTTTTAGGGAAAGTTATAGTTAGTTGGACATTGCACTCGTACAAAACCCGTGAAATTCCCCGTTATAGTTAGTTCAGCTAACTATAACTCGCGCTCCGCAATGCACTGCTGATGACGTCACATATTACATCACTCATGACATGGTCAGTGACATCACTGATGACATCATTGATGACATCTCAAATGACATCACTGATGACATCATCCATGTGAGAATTTAATGCATCTTCTCACACCCTAATATAACTTTTGATACACCCACTCTAAATTACAGACTGCCATTCTCAAAACCATACACACTCCAATACCAATAAGTACATACCCACTCACTGATTCTTAGGTCTACACACACACACATCTACTCACTCACCCGTACAGTCACTCATACTTACAGTCACTCAGTACAGGACTATCATATGCACTCATACACCTATATAAACACTCACACAACGCAACTCATCCATAGAGGTACTCACACACCTAGTCAGTCATGCAAATAATTAATCACACTCCAATTTACTCCTATACACAGTTATACACACCAGCTCACTTATTCATAAAAATACTAGCACATTCTTACGCTCCTATGCAATAACTGATGCAAGCACACACGCATCCATACAGCCACTCTCACAATCACACACTCTCACTTATAGCCATTTAAATACTCTAACACACATATATACTGCCTTTTACATATGTAGTTACTCGCACATGTACCACTCAGATATACATTCACTCACTAACACACCCATTTGTTTATATAGGTGTATGAGTGCATATGATAGTCCTGTACTGAGTGACTGTACGGGTGAGTGAGTAGATGTGTGTGTGTAGACCTAACAATCAGTGAGTGGGTATGTAGTTATTGGTATTGGAGTGTGTATGGTTTTGAGAATGGCAGTCTGTAATTTAGAGTGGGTGTATCAAAAGTTATATTAGGGTGTGAGAAGATGCATGAAATTATCACATGGATGATGTCATCAGTGATGTCATTTGAGATGTCATCAGTGATGTCATTTGAGATGTCATCAGTGATGTCATCAGTGATGTCATCAGTGATGTCATCAGTGATGTCACTGACCATGTCATGAGTGATGTAATATGTGACGTCATCAGCAGTGCATTGCGGGGGCGCGAGTTATAGTTAGCTGAACTAACTATAACGGGGGAATTTCTATGGTTTTGTACGAGTGAAATGTCCAACTAACTATAACTGTCCCTAAAACCTATGGTTTTTTCAGTGAATTTCAAAGGTTTTTTAAATGCTAATTTCTAACTATAACGTGTCTGAAACCTATGGTTTTTTCAGTGAATTTCAAAGGTTTTTTAAATGCTAATTTCTAACTATAGCGTGCCTGAAACCTATGGTTTTTTAAGTGAATTTCAAAGGTTTTTAAATGCTAGTTTCTAACTATGCCTACAGAGGTAGGACATGTGAAGAAAGAAGAAAAAACGCACAGAAAGAAGCCAAAGAAATGCAGAAAGAAGCAACAGAAGTCCACAAAGACGAAGAAAAGTGCAGGAAGAAGCAAAAGATGTGCAGAAAGAACCAACAGAGGAGCAGAAAGAGGCCTTGTTGCAAAATCATCCTGTGCCCACAACTTTTTCAGACGGGTACTGGTGGTAACCGACTCTGACTAACCAGAGCCAGTGCTATGCTAAAAGACACTTAGAATACAGTGAAAACACCTACATACACTAGGGAACACTATGCGTTGGGGTACCCCTGTGATTAGCATGACCTCCTCTGTAAGTCCCTAGTACATAATAGGGCAGGGGGATTAAAACTACCTCTTAAAACGCGCTACGGGGCGCGTTTGCACAGTGGTGAAGGGAGGGGGGGCCTGAGGTGACATGTGTGCAAACGCGCCCCGTGGCGCGTTTTAAGTAGCGGGATTAAGTCCCCTTGAATCCTGAGGGTCCCTGGGGCCCAACTAGCCCACCAGGTACCTCCAGTAAGCGCCACAGAGCTGCATTGCAGAGAGGTTTTAAAAAGGGGCGTGGCCTCGGATCACCTCTCTGCAACGCAGCGCAGTGGCGCTTACTGGAAGCACCTGCTGGGCTAGTTGGCCCCCAGGGTCCCTCAGGATTGAAGGGGAATTATTTCCCCAACTTAAAACGCGCCACAGGGCGTGTTTGCACACGTCACCTCAGGCCCCGTCCCCTCCCTTCACCACTGTGTAAACGCGCCCTGTGGCCGTTCTAAGTTGAGAGATTAAGTCCCCTTGAATCCTAAGGGTCCCTAGGCTCAAACTAGCCCACTAGGTACCTCCAGTAAGCGCCACAGAGCTGCGTTGCAGAGAGGTGTAAAAAGGGGCGTGGCCTCTGAACACCTTTCTGCAACGCAGCTCCCTGGCGCATACTGGAGATACCTGTTGGGCTAGTTGGCCCTCAGGGACTCTCAGTAATGAAAAAGAATTAATTCCCCAACTTACAACTCGCCACGGGCGTGTTTGCACAATGGTGAAGGAAGGGGGTGTGGCCTGAGGTGACATGTCTGCAAACACGCCCTGTGGCGCGTTTTAAGTTGGAGAATTAATTCCTCCTCAATCCTGAGGGTCCCTGGGTGCCAACTAGCCCACCGGGTACCTCCAGTATGCGCCAGAGAGCTGCGTTGCACAGAGGTGTTCAGAGGCCACGCCCCTTTTTACAACACTGTGCAACGCAGCTCCGTGGCGCTTACTGGAGGTACCTGGTGGGCTAGTTGGCCCCCAGGGACCCTCAGGATTAAAGAGGTATTAATTCCTCAACTTAAAACGCGCCACAGGGCGTGTTTGCACACATGTCACCTCAGGCCCCGCCCCCTCCCTTCACCACTGTGCAAACGCGCCCCGTAGCGTGTTTCAAGTTGGGGGATTAACTCCCCTTGAATCCTGAGGGTCCCTGGGGTGCAACTAGCCCACCAGCTACCTCCATTAAGCGCCACAGAGCTGCGTTGCAGAGAGGTGTAAAAGGGGCGTGGCCTCAGAACACCTCTCTGCAACGCAGCCCCTGGCGCATACTGGAGGTTCCTGGTGGGTTAGTTGGCCCCCAGGGACCCCCAGTATTCAAGGGGAATTCGTTCCCCATCTGCAAACGCGCCAGGGGGCGCGTTTGCAGAGTGCTGCAAGGAGGGGGCGTGGCCTCCGGCGCGATGCCGGTCTTTTATTTTATTTTGTTTTTAAGAAGGGGGGCTGTGTGGCCCCCCTTCTTTTTCTAATTTATTTGCCCTGGGGACCCCATCCCCCAGGGCCTGCCCCCTATTTAAAAAAAAAAAAACATTTGGAAGGGGGCCGCGTGGCCCCCCTCCCGAGGCCTTAATCGGCCACGGGGACCCCATCCCCCGGTGCATGGCCTTTTTTGTTTTTTTCAAATCTTTTGGAGGGGTGCTGCGTTGCCCCCCGCCCGGGCCACTACTTGCCTCGGGGACCCCATCCCCCGGGGCCGGCCCTATCCATTGGGGACCGTGGGGGGTCCCCAATCCCCCACGGTCCCGCCGGCTCCCCGTGTCCCTCGGGAGCCGGCATTGCTTTTCCACATGGGGAGCTGCTAAGATGCAGCTCCCCGTGTGGAAAAGCAATTTGCTTTGAATTTTGGAAGAGAGAGCAGGTTTCCTGCTCTCTCTTCCAAAATTCAAAGCAAGTTTGCTATGACAGGACGGGAGCCGCGAGGCTCCCGCCCTGCCATAGGAAACTACAGTGTCCCGGGGTGGGCACCCGGGACACTGCAGGAGCCGGCCCTGGGGGTGGCGGTCCCCAGGGCCATCACAGGCTCCAGGAGGGGGCCGCGCGGCCCCCCTCCCATCCAATTGCAAAGCCCCGGGGAGGTGCTGGTCCCCGGGGCTTCGGGGTTCCAAAACGGACCCCCACATTAAAATTCTTAGTGCCACGGGGAGGTGGCAGTCCCCGGGGCATGTGGGGGGGCTCAAGCCCCCCCCCCCCCCCCACACAGGTAATTTAATTTTTTTTAAAAGAAGCCCCGGGGGTGGCGGTCCCCAAGGCTGCGGGAGGGCCGAGTGCCCTCCCGTACCATTTTAAATTCAAAGCCCCGGGGGGTGGCGGTCCCCGGGGCTTGGGGGGGCCTTAGAGGCCCCCCAAACAAATATTTTATAAACTCCTGCATGCCCCCGGGACTTGGCCCACCCTGGGGCCAAATATCAACGAAGCGCGGGAGGCCGCGCTTTGTTTTTTTTTCACGGTGGGATCCGCTCATTTTAAGCGCATCCCGCCGATTTGTTTTTTTAAAAAAAATGCTTTTTATGGCCCTGGGGGTCCTTGTGGGACCCCCTAAGCAGGCCTAGGGGTTCAGGGTGTTTCTACCCTGCCCCCTTTTTGCGTTTTGTGCACTTGTTTCTGTGCCTCGGTTCTACCGAGGAACAAGATGGCTGCCAACACTTCCTGGTTTGGAGTGTTGACAGCCAATTAGCATACAGCTCGTGGCGGCAGTTATTAATTCTTTGGCGGGAGCAAAAGCTTGTGGCGAGGACGGGTTCCCGAGTGAACTCTATAAATGTTTTGTGGAGGAGTTGACCCCTTTTTGGCAAAGTTATTTGACTATATTAAAATGGGTGGGGTGGTGTCTTCTGAATTTAAAAAAGCGATAGTAGTTAGCTTTGTAAAAAGGGTAAACCCTCCAATAATTTGAATTCTTATCATCCAATCAGTTTATTGAATACCGATTATAAAATTTTCATGAAGATTTGGGCACAGCGCTTTACTTCTGCAGCGAAGGAAGTGATTCATGGTGATCAAACGGGGTTTATTGCGGGTCGAATGATGTCGACCAATACCCGCTTTTTGATTCAAGCTCTTGATTTTTTCAATATTAATAAGACTCCTGCTTGTATCATGATGGTAGACGCAGAAAAGGCCTTTGATTTAGTTAATTGGGATTCATTACTTTACGCACTTTCTAGGTTTGGTTTTCCACCATCAGTAATAACTATGATTAAAAATATTTACCAGGGGGCACAGGCTCAGATTATAGTTAACGGGGATCAAGCAGGGTTAATAAAGATAAATCGTGGGACCAGGCAAGGCTGTCCCTTATCACCTCTTTTGTTTACTTTTTTTATCGAACCTCTTGCTATTAGATTACAAGCTAATAGCAACATTAGAGCCCCAATCGAAGGAATGGCAAAACTGAAACTTTTTGCTGATGATGCTATTTTATACCTAGATCCAGAAAAGTTAAATTTACAGTCCACATTGGCAGAATTTACGAAATTCGAACAAATAGGGGGCTATAAAATTAATTCTTCCAAAACTGAAATTTTAATGTTAAATTATGGGCCGGCATGCCTCCCAGAAGAATTAAAAAAACAAGTAAGAAAAACTGATCCCATTCGGTATTTGGGAATTTACGTTACAGGTCATTATGGGGAATTGGTTAAGAATAATTATGAAGCCACCAGTATCAAGATTCAGAATTTGTTGAATAAATAGTCTAATCTTCCTTTGGCTTTGATAGGACGAGTGGCATTAATTAAGATGTCTATTTTACCCCTTTTGATTTTTTTGTTTACAAACATTCCGATTAAGGTCAACGCTAGTTTTTTTAAAGGGATTGATGTTATGATTAGATCATTCGTGTGGAATAAAAAGACTGCTAGAGTTAAGTTGCCAATTCTGCAATTAGATACTCAGCTGGGTGGGCTGGCACTTCCAAATATTAGTTTATATTATGATGCATCACTTTTTGATTATGTAGCATGTTTGTTGTCTAAACCTTATCAGGTTGATAACTTTTTATCAGCAAGATGATCCAAGAGGCCGGAACTCAACTCCCTACTTTTTAAAGACTTCGAAACTCCCAAAGAGAACTCGATATAAAATATTATTAGATTTGTCAAATCGACTTCGTATTGTTTTTAAACAAAGGGATTTCTCGGGGTTCTTTTCTTTGAAATTAATCGAGTGTCGAGATTTATGGTTGTATGTTCATTCTACTCAATTGAAAAAATGGAATGACTCTGGTTTGGGGGTTTTGAATCAATTGGGCATTCAGGGTAGGCTGATTACCTGGGAAGAAGTTCAGGCTAGAAGTTTGGGTCCCAATAAACCTTCTTTTTTTGAATTCATTCAAATTATTAATTTTTTGAAAAAATATAATTTTATTTTTAACATCCCCCTGGTAAAATTGCTTCTGCACTATATGTTTCCAGATAATCTGGAGTGGGCAATTGGTACCGTTTATTGAATTTTCAAGATGAATCTCCCTTGGTGTTAAAGATGTTGGAGAAAGTTGAAGCTCATACACAATGTGCTTTCTCTTATCATGAATGGCAAAAGATTTCATCTTTAGATAATAAGGCTTTGAGAGCTGCTAATTATAAAAGAATGGCCTTTTTTGCCAACTGGATGGTATATTACACTCCAGAAGCATTAAATAAAATATATCCAGAGGTGATAAATAGCTGCTTTCGCTGTGGTACTTTGGCAGAAGGCGACATATTTTTTTTTCTTGCCCTAAGTTAAAAGTTTTTGGGGAAAAAATATTTTTATATTTTAGTGGCGCAATTAAGAAAACTTATAAACCTTCAGTAGAAGCTGCTCTGTTCGGCATAGGTATTAGGGAGGTTATACTTTCTGAAACTCAGGGACGTTTTCTTGCTATCGCTATGTTGGTTGCCCGTTCATTGATTTTACAAAACTGGAGATCATTGGAAATACCTTTGTTTGAGAAATGGCTAAGTAAAATGAAACGTACAAAACGTTTTGAAGAAGCTTATGCTAAGCGGGTGGGGGCAACTAAGAAATTCTTGTGGGTCTGGGATTATTTTGCTGATTGTTAATTTGATTATGATGTCTTTTTTTCTTTCTCTTTTTTCTTGGCTGCTATATGTACTTATTATGCGCTGAATCAGGATGCGGTTTGTTTACAGTGCAAATTTTTGTGATGTGTAAATAATGGCTGTTTCCTTTTGGCTCTGCTCAATAAAAAAAAATAAAAAAAAAAAGTAGCATACAGCTCGTGATCGGGAGGGTGCGCTGAGGATGCGCGGATCCTCAGCGGCCATAGATATATTTGTGTTTTTACTTTTGATTTTCTCAGCAACTACTGAACGGATTTACACCATTTAACAAAAAGGGTTCTTTCTGAACCAAGAAATACCTCTTTGCCAAATTTGGTGTAATTCCGTTCAGCAGTTCGGGCTGTAGCCGTGTCTAAAGTTTCCTATGGAAAATTGCATGGAGAAAACACGTTTTGGGACCCCCCTTTTTTCTCGGCCCCCGCTTGCCAAATCACCCCGAAACTTTCAGGATAGGAGCGGAGCGCCCCACGAGTTTTGAAAATTTCGCGAAGATTCGTCAACCGGCGCCAAAGTTATTTGAAATAGAATGTTGTGAATTTCCTATGGAAAATAGGTCCTAACTATAACTATCTACTGGCGACCGCCAGTAGATAATATTTAATTGAGATAGCTATAATTGGTGAATATCAGTGGTTATGGTTGTTTAAAATGGGACTGACACTTTCACTTAACTAAAATGCCCCTTTAATCTTTGTTTTTTTAGTGAATTTCTAAGTTTTTTCGAAATGCCTAACTAGAACTACTATAACTGTCATTTTAGCCTCTGTGTTTTTTTGTGTATAGATATATATATATTGTGAGCAAGGTGGTTCTCGGCCGAAACGCGTAAAGGCTCTCATGTGGAATAAATAAATTCCAGTGGCATATACTCCACTGTGTCAGCGCCTGTTTTTGGATCTACAAGAAGCAGGATTGGTGATATATATATATATATATATATATTTTCCCTTCCTTCTCAAAAGCCTTCAAGGATGAAGACAACACACTCAGGTGGGATATGTACTTCTTATTTTTATTTATTTAAAGACCAAACATCAAATGCGTTTCCGCTATTGCTAGCCTTTTTCAATTATATCTGTATGTATATATATATATATTCACACAAAAAAAGCAAAGGTTACAGGGACGTTATAGTTATTCTGACATTTGACTCATACAATACCATTGAAATTCAGCACTTATAGTTAGCTGAGCTAAATATAACTCGTGCCCCGGCAATGCACTGCTTATGACCTCACATATTACATCACTCATGACATGGTCAGTGACATCACTGATGACATCTCAAATGACATCACTCATGACATAACTGATGACATCATCCAGTGACTGTGAGAGTTTTAAAAATGTTTATGAGTGTTTTATGTATATATATATATATATATATATATATATATATATATATATCCAAAGAAACAGTTCTGCTTCCCTTACTGCCACGAAGGGAAACCAGCACAGGTACGGACTACAGAAAATGTCTCCAAGCACTCCAATAGATTCTTCGCAGATTTCTTTATTTCATCATAAACACTACAAAGTGTAACGGACCAGTGTCCGCCCAGACGCGTTTCGATCGCACACAGCGATCTTGATCACATGATATATGTATATATATACCAAGGTCTATTGATGAATCAGTTGGTGTATGAGTGCCTGTATCGATGCTTCAGTAGGTGCGTGACTGACTGTATAAGTGAGTGATTAGGTGTATCAGTGAATGCATGGGTCCCTGGCTAGGTTTTCTGAATGTCTGTATCAGTCTGTCAGTTGGTGTCGTAGTGGCTGTATGGGTTCGTGAGTGGTTACATGTGTGGGTGTATGCGTGATTGATCGGTTGTCTGAGTACCTGTATGGGTGTATGAGTGTCAGTGTGGGTGGGTGAGAGGGTGCATGACTGCCTGCATGGATGAGTGAGTGCGTGAGTCAGTGGGTGTATGGGTTAGTGAGTGTAAGAGAAGGATTGTATAAGTGACTGAGTGTGTCTATGGTTGTGTCAGTAAGTGAATGGATGTGTCAGTGGTATATGGGTGAGTAAGTGGATATCTCAAAGGCAGTATAGGTAAGTGTTGGAGTATGTCAGTGACTATATATGAGTGATGGATTGTGAATCTGGCTGTATGGGTTAGTGAGTTCATGTGTGAGGGTCTGTATGGGTCAGTGATTATGGGTTAGTATCTGTATGAGTAAGTGAGTGGGTGTGTGTATAACTTTATAGGTGAGTAAATGGCTGTCTGATTGACTCTATAGGTGAGTGAGTAGGAGTGTGAGTAGCTCTATGAGTGACTGACAGTGTGTGATTGGCTGTATGTCTGTATGAGAGGATATATCAGTGGTTGTATTAGTGGGTGAGTTGGTGTATGAGTGGCTGTGTCGGTGACTGAGTGGATGTGTGTGTGTAGACCTATTAATCAGTGAGTGGGTATGTTAGTACTGGTATGAGTGTGCCAATGGTTTCGAGAATGGTATTGTAGAAGTTGCAGTGGGGGTATGGAAGGTTACATGGGGGTGTGAGTGGGTACGTCAGAGATTCTGTTGATGATGTCATCAGTGATGTCAATCGAGATGTCATCAGTGATGTCATCAGTGATGACACTGACCATGTCAGGAGTGATGTAATATGTGAGGTCATAAGCAGTGCATTGCAGGGGGCGCAAGTTATATTTAGCTCAGCTAACTATAACTGCTGAATTTCTCTGGTGTTGTATGAGTGAAATGCCAGCCTAACTATAACGTCCCTGTAACCTTTGTTTTTTTTCAGTGAATATCTAAGGGTTTTTTTAATTCTATTTCCTAACTATAACATCCCTGTAATCTTTGTTTTTTTCAGTGAATTTCTAAGGTTTTTTAAATGCTAATTATTAACTATAATGAGCCTGTACCCTTTCGTTTTTCAGTTTCTAAGGTTATTTAAAATTCTATTTCTTAATTGTAATTAAGGCTCCCTGTTTTCCATTTTTACAGATAAATACAGACAGAAAAACATTGATTTTCTTGTCGTATTTATTTTAAAATGTGGATAAAAACGGAAATTGGGTGCTTTTTGAGTGATTCTAAATACACTTTGCCATGAATGCCAGGCCAATAACTGTGTAGATTGATAGGTAAGGGGGTAAAAAAAAAGAGGAATTTTAGTAAAGAGGCTTAAACAGCAGTAGATATGCACAAGGCGGATACTGAAATGTGCATATTTTCATATAATGACATTGATTTATCTTCTGGGGGTGTTCCTATCACTGAAACCTGGCAGGCATTCAAGCATGACTGGATATTTATTGGTTAAATAAATGTGGAAATATATCAGTTTCAGTTTTATTTTTTTCACAAAACCCATAATAAATATGGATAAACACAGATAATGTTGACAAAAAATAAATGTGGATAAATGCAGACGGATATGTCAAAAAAATAAATACCATAAAACTGGGAGCCCTAATTGTAATGTCCACTTTTTTGTAAGTGAACCTGTAAGATTTTTGTACTTTCTTTCTATAATTGGATATTCTGTATTATATTTATATAATATACCACTAATTTTTGATTTCATATGTCTTTATTAGAAAATTCATTAATAACTGGATTTATTTTTAACAATTTTGTAAGTCGGCATAACATTGTTGCATTTGCAGGGGAGATTCTGTCATCAGTAAATATATTTGATCAAAATACACTTAAAACATTTTTAAATAAATTTTAACTCTTAATATTTAGTAAAATATTGTTTAACTTTTCTTTCTATGATCAATTTAGAAGAAAGCCACTTTTACAAAAAAAATATTGTATTCGCGACTACCTACGTCAAAGCGATGACGTCGGTAGTCGCGAAGAGTGCTTGGTTTATACAAATGTAAAACATATATATAGACATATTCTACAGTATATTTAACATTAGGGGTTTATTAGTGTACTTTACAAACTCATATATTTCTAGTGAGTTTCCAGATGAATCACCTCCAAACACTTTTTCCTGTTTCCGCGAAGACAGAGGAAGTCGCAATGACATCGGAAGTCGCAATGACATTGGTAGTCGCGGATAGTGCGCGTTTTTCAACAACTCTGAAACGTGTATGTAGAGGTACTGGGAACAAGCTTAGTATAGCTGTTTGCTATTATAATATTGCAAGTTCTGCTTTCCTTTCCATTTTTAAACAAAACTACTTTAAACTTATATTTTGCATTTCTGCTTCACCGCGGTAACCGCAAGTATTTTAGTCACCGCGAATATCACATGACCAGGAAAGCAAGGAATATTATTGGATAATATACTTTTCAGCAAAATCAATAGGAAGTACACATCCACTGCTCCTTCTTGAATCTTCTTTTATAGGACTTCATTCTGAGCAGGTGGATTCACTTTGCAGTAGGAACATTTTGCTGTTTTTTCTGTCAGAAATGGCAACATAGCAAGGAGATGGAGGTCAACACGAACAACAGCCAGACCAGGATGTGGAGGAGGTGGACAGTGAAGATCTGGAAGAACAGGAACCTCCACAAAAGAGAGCCAGTGTGGCTTGGGATTTTTTTACAATCCCATCAGGTGAATCAAAAACAACTGCCAAAATTGTGCAACGCACAATTTGCTAGAGGACCCTCTCTAGAGGCACCAACAAGAAATATTTATGTGGGACAATGTCCATGTTATACCATCTAAAAACTTATCATAAAAAACCTCTCCAACGGGCGATCAATCAGAGGGTATCTGGAGGACCATCTACTTCAGTGGCAGCAGCAACAATTCCTGGTCAAAAACTCCCTTTTGAGGTGCAGACTACTGCAACAGATATGGCTCCAGAGATGGCAAGAATGGCCACGTACTGCATGGACTGTAGTGTTGTCAGAAGTGCTAGTGAGCAGTCTATTACAGCTATTCACAATGCTGCAAAACAGCATACATGCTAATTTTTGTCCTCCTTTATATGTTTTGCACATTTTTCTGTGCATGTTTTTCCATTCCTGCTGTCCCAGTTGCCATTTTTATTATTATAAAAAAACAAGAAAAAAAAATACAAACTTTACAAAAGCCTTAAAAAAAAAAAGGTTCCAGTTGGAACCGCCTTTTACAGTAAAAAAAAGATAAAGTATGTATAAATGTTGGAATGAGTGTATGACTGGTGTATGGATAATTGAATGAGTGCACAACTGGTGCATGGATGTTACAATGAGTGCAGTAGTGGTGCCTGAATGATTGGATTAGTACAAACGTAGTGATTGGGTGATTACATGTGTGCATGCGTGGTGTATGGCTGAATGGATGAGTGCATATGTAGTGCCTGAGTTAATGCAAGAGTGGAACGGTAGTGCCTGAGTGAATGGGTGAGTGCATCATAGTGGCTGGGTGAATGAATGAGTGTATAGATAGTGCCTGGGTGATTGGATGAGTGCATGGGTATTGCCCGAGTGAATGGATGAGCGCATGCTTAGTACCTGAGTGAACAGAGGAGTGCAAGGGTAGTGCCGGAGTGATTGGATGTGTCCATAGGTAGTGCCTGGGTGAATGGATGAGTGCATGGGTAGTGCCTGAATGAATAGGTGAGTGCATGGGTACTGGCTGAGTGATATGATATGTGTATGGTTAGTGCCTGGGTGAATGCATGAGTGCATGAGTGAATGGATTAGTGCAAGTGTAGTGCCTGGGTCATTTGATGAGTATTTGGATAGTGCCTGAGTGAATGGATGAATGCATGCATGCATGGTGCCTGAGTGAATGGGTGAGTGGAAGGGCAGTGCCTGGGTGAGTGGATATGTGCATCCGTAGTGCCTGGGTGAATGGATGAGTGCATGGATACTGCCTGAGTGAACGGATGAGTGCCACGGTAGTGCCGGGGTGATTTAAAGAATGGATCAGTAGTGCCTGGTTGATTGGATGAGTGCATAAGTACTGTCTGGGTGATTGCATGAGTAATGACTGGGTGAGTGGATGAGTGCATGGGTAATGCTTCAGTGAATGAATGAGTGCAACGTAGTGCCTGGATGATTGGATGAGTGCATGGATAGTATCTAGGTGATTGGGAGAGTGCATAGATAGTGCGTGAGAGAATGGATGAGTGCATGGGTACTGCTTGTGTGATTGGATGAGTGCATGGGTAGTGCCTCAGTGAATGGATGTGTGCATGCATAGTGCCTTAGTGAATGGATGAGTGCAAGGGTAGTGCCTGGGTGATTGGATATGTGCATGGGTAGTGTCTGGGTGAATGGATGAGTGCAAGGGTAGTGCCTGGGTGATTGGATATGTGCATGGGTAGTGCATGAGTGAATGAATCAGTGCAAGGGTACTGCCTGAGTAAATGAATGAGTAGTAGGATAACATCTAAGTAATTGGATGAGTGCAAGTTAGTGCCTGGGTAATTGCATTAGTGCAAGGGTAGTACCTGGGTGATTGGGTGAGTGCATAGATAGTGCCTGGTTCATTGGGTGAATGAATGCATAGTGCCTGCATGATTGGGTGAGTACATGTATACTGCCTGGGTGATTGAATGAGTGCATGGGTAGTGCCTCAGTGAATGGATGACTGCAAGGGTAGTGTCTGAGTGAATGCATGATTGCATGGATAATGGCTGGGTGAATGAATCAGTGCATGGGTAGTGCCTGGGTGAATGTATGAGTGCATTGGTCGTGCCTGAGTGA
Organism: Calotriton arnoldi; assembly: GCA_963921515.1. NCBI lineage: Eukaryota > Metazoa > Chordata > Amphibia > Caudata > Salamandridae > Calotriton > Calotriton arnoldi. Next base: position 14,390 of record CAWUFW010026282.1, on the reverse strand, counting down.
GTGGATGAGCGCATGGGTAGTATCTGAGTGAACAGATAACTGTAAGGCTAGTTTCTGAGTGACTGGATGTGTCCATGGGTAGTGGCTGGGTGAATGCATGAGTGTGTGGCTAGTACCTGAGTTAATAGATGAGTGCATGGGTACTGGCTAAGTGATTCCATATGTGCATAGTTAGTGCCTGGGTGAATGCAAGAGTGCATGAGTGAATGGATGAGTGCAAGTGTAGTGCCTGGGTCATTAGACAAGTGTTTCGATAATGCCTGAGTGAATGAATGAATGCATGCATAGTGCCTGAGTGAATGGATGAGTGGAAGGGTACTGCCTGGGTGATTGGATGTGTGCATGCGTAATGCCTGGGTAAATGGATGAGTGCATTGGTAGTACCTGAGTGAAGGCATGAGTGCAAGCATAGTGCCTCAGTGAATGCATGAGTGCAAGTGTAGTACCTAGATGAATGGATGAGTGAAAGGGTAGTGCTTGGGTAAATGAAGAAGTGCATGGGTAGAGCCTTAGTGAATGGATGAGTACAAGGGTAGTGCCTGAGTGAATGGATAAGTGCATGGATAATGGCTGGGTGAATGAATTAGTGTAAGGGTAGTGCCTGGGTGAATGGATAAGTGCATGGGTAGTGCCTCAGTGAATGGATGAGTGCAAGGGTAGTGCCTGGGTGATTAGATGAGTGCATGGATAGTGCGTTGGACATTCTGTGAGTGTATAGATAGTGCCTGAGTGAATGGATGAGTGCATGGGTACTGCTTTGGTAATTGCATAAGTGCATAGATATTGCCTGGTTCATTGTATGAGTGTGTGAGTAGCGCATAGGTGAGTTGTAATCTCTTTTTCAAAACTATCAACTGTAGTACCTGTGTCCTGTTCTACAACTCCTCCTGTTATAAACTCTTCAATTTCCCTACAGTCCTGTTCTGGACCAAAGAAACGAAACTGCACCTCAACACAAACCTTTTCTACCTCTGCCACAGTACCATGCAAAAGTGCCCTATTCATTTCTCCTAAGCATAAAGCACGAGTTTTCACATAATACAGCCTCCTTACTAAAGTTCGCATTGTTGAGTGGTGTACAGCTAACATCCTAACATGATGAAAGGTGCTTTGGCACACTTTCTTTGATAAACCAGCTAGTGAGTGTCCCTGCAAATGTGTATGCTTTCTCAGCTTGCAAAGATCCAAACCTTGTAAAGTACTTATTTTGTGTTTTAAACTTTGCCTTGGAAATATACACAGGAACTTCCTTAATATATCAATGGAATGCTGTCTGATACTACAAATACTACTACAATTCCATTTGTATACAGGGGCCTGACTACACCTCCCTTGTACCTCTTCTGCAATAACTTCTTCTACATTTCTAGGTACAATCACCTCTTTACCTATAGGACTGCCATTCTTCATTTCATAACATCGTCCGCTTTCATTAATTGCATGAACTAATCTGTTATCCTGAAGAAAGCTTTCTCCATTAAAGAAAGGCTCTGTACTAGAAGTATGCATCCATTCTCCACTAAAAACTGTACAAAAGTTACTTCTATTCACTAATCTTTTCTTTTGGTTTTGTCTCTTCATGCACAACACTATTTTATCAAGAGTCTTCATTCTATTTAGAATTAAAATGAAACGATTCCTCTTTAAAGCAAAGACCTTATCAACTACTCTCTCAAATCGTTGCCTCTGTTTCAGTGCCTCTCTCCTTCTTCTATACTTCTTCATAGTTCTCTGTAGATTTATAACCACTCTACTACAAAACGTTCTGGCTCTTATTTCCTTAAACTGCTTCTGTCTCCTGGTTAAGGTGCATCCATGTCTTTTACAATCTTTTCTGTTCTTGCAATGTACAGTTTGTCCACTCTTATTGTTTTTCATAGTTATAATTTAATTTTCTTTCTTTTTTTTGTAAGTAAGTGTATATACTTTTAAGAAATTAGTTTGTCCTCTTACCAGTAGCTCTTTGTTCTTTCACCATTTTTTCTGCATTATGCCCCTTTTGTAAGTAATTTCTGCAAACATACTGTAGTTGCTTCTGTTGCCTTTTTGTCCAGGCTTTTGTAGGCATTGTAACTGTGTGTATTTATGTAGATATTGTTCTGTTAAAAAAAAAGTATATTTTAATTTTTACCCTACCAACTACTTTACTACTAACTTACACATAATACAAAAAATGTTTTCATGTTATGTTGCAGTTTTAAATCTACAGATCAACCTAGAAATATTACTACATATAACAAACACAGGGCAAAACACATTTATTAGTTACATTTTAACATTTTAGCACCCTCTTGTACAACACAGCTACAGCATATCTCACTTCTCACTTATACATGGTGTAAGAACAGTTTATCCCTTCTAAGTAAATTTTAAAATGAACATCAATGCAAGAAGGCATATTTACACGCCCCATGCACTTTCCGAAGTGTCACTTTTTTTACACAAAAGCACTGTAATGTGGTGCTCTATATTTACAAAGCCACATGAAGCCACTCTGTGTGACTTTTCATGGCCATATAAATACAAGTGCTTTTCAGGCGCACTATGCGTGAAAGAAGAATGGCATGGGTGTTGCTGTGGGTGGTGCTCTCCAGGGGAGGTGTAGGGAGATACAACAAGGAGAAATACTTTTCTTTCTCCTCATTTTTCCTGTTTCTATGTGTGCTGCATTCTACAGCACGCATACAAAGAGGAAAATACCCCTTGAGATTGTTTTGAAGCTGTCCCTTCCTGCACAAAAATAATCATCCCCACTACAGAGGCACCCTTGCACAATGGTGCAAGGGTGCCTCCATTGGTGCATGGCAGCCAGTTCTACACCAGCACAGAGGGGAGCAGAGGAATCCATCATATTGTTGTAAATATGATCCCTGTGCTTTGAAAGTAATGCCCATGTGTTTTTGGTTCAGTGAACAGGTACTGCCTGGGTGTTTAGGTAACTACACGGGTACTGCCTGGATAATTGAATGAGTGCATCAGTAGTGCCTGGCTGATTAGATGTGTGCATGACTAGTGTCTGAGTGATTCCATGACTCCATTTTTAAAGCTTGAGAGATTGGATGAGTGCATAGATACTGGATGGCTGATAGGTTTACTACAATGGTACTCTCTACGTAATTAGATGAGTGCATGAGTAGTGCCTGAGTGTTTGCATGAGTTCATGCATGTGCCTCAGTATTTCAATGACTGCATGGGTTGTAAGTGTATCCTTAGATGACTGCATAGCTTCTGCACAAGTGTTACAATGACTACATAGTGACAGCCTTGTTAATTGCATAAGTAAGTGGTTAGTATCTGGGTGATTAGAGGAATGTATAAGTAGTGCCTCCATAGTTGAATGACTATATCATTTCTGCCTGCCTCATTGCAAGAGTGTCTAGGTAATAGAATAACTACATGGATACTGAATCACTGATTTGATGACTGCCTCACTAGTGCGCATTCTTAATGTGGTTGGGTGATTCCATGAGTACCTGACTACTCCCTGACTGACTATGAAAGTATCTACATTACTGTTAGATACATTACAGTTGTAAGTATACATCTGACTCATTCTGCACTATTAAACCTTCTCAAATTTTAAACAAAGCTTGTTTAAAGAAAAACAACCCTCACCACACACATGAAATGTTCATCACCTCACTAAACATAGATCACCATGTAAACATATATGCACATTTTTTAATAGATGTACACCTTCAAGCCATCTTTCCAAAAATATATACCGCTCTGCATCTTTAAGTGAACTCAAAAGTCCCACCGTATATATAGCTATGTGCAACCACAAGAAACATATCTCATCATCTAAGCAGATGCAAAGTGGTCATATAAGTTAAAAACCACATTGACAAACACTTCCCAATACATACCTAACAAGTATTGCTTCTTTCTAATTCATATACAGTAGGACAACATGTTGTCATCTTTTAATTGTGAGTACACTACTCCTGTGATATATCTTTTCATATCACTGTGATACTCTTTTTATCAAACTCCCATATACATCCTCTTTTCTTATGTAATTTTTATAAAGAATTAAAAAGTTATGTACAAACCAGTGAATTCAGTTTGTAAACCATATTATTGTTTTAGCTCTTTGTGGATAGTTTGGACACTGTTAGGTTTTCTGAAAACTAAGCACAAGAATGGTACACCACTCTCATACAAAGCAACCATAAAATGGCAACCTCTTCAACTTTGCACTCTGTGATCATGAGAAAGGCAGCAAATGAAATCATGTTTTTCATTTTAGACTACACTATCTCCTCTTGTGAATGGTTAGTATCTGTTAACCCTTTCCCTCTCTTTCAAAAAGAGATTCCTATCTATGGGGCACATTACGATACCCGGCGTAAAAAAATCCGCCAGGCATGGAAGCGGCAAAAATCCGCCCGCACACACCGCCTGAACACCGACCACGCCATTATGAGTACACAAACTGAAAACCGCCATCGGCGGAAAAATCATACAAAATACCGCCCGCCATCGTCCGAGTCGGAGTCAAACCGCCCGCCACGGACGGAAACACGCACGACAACACAAAACCGCCCGCCCACACGGCCGACACACCGCACGTGAAATTACGATCGCACCGCCATGAGCGCGGAAAAACAACAAAAATACCGCCCGCCAGCGCAAACAACGCCGATGAGAATCGACACGGCAGAAGCCATGGCGCCCACGTACCTGCACAGAAACCATCCGCACACAAAACCAATAGCACACAACATGGCCAACAAGTCCACACAGCAAGGCACGCACAAATACACAAGCACAGTACACATCCCGAAAACACCCCCGGACAAACAAAAAATACAAAGGCCAGAACCCCAGACACAACACACCTGAAAACAACAGACCATGAGGACACACCCACATAGGTGAGTACAAAAGCAGCACTCCCACAGACCACAACCCCTTGCTACATTGCAAACCAGGAGAGGAGAGGACACAGTGACACAGCAAGGACAGCAGCACACCACAGAAACGCACACATCACAACCACCACCACCACCACCACCAAACACCGGCACCACAAACCCCCTGCACATTACACAACACACACCGCACCAGCACCACAAACACCATGGCACCACAAAGGATGCCCAAGTTCATGCCCATGGAGCTGACGGTCATGGTCGACGAGATCATCAAGGTGTACCCACAAATCTATGGGAACATGGTCCAGCACACACCACTAGCCACCAGAAACAGAATGTGGACCCGGATCGTAGACCAGGTCAATGCAGTCGGGACCCTGCCCAGGAACAGAACCGAGATAAACAAACGTTGGAATGACGTAAAGAGCCTGGTCAAGAAGAAGGAGGGCAAAAACAGAGAGCTGGCTGCCGTCACTGGCGGAGGGAATCCCGCGCTCTTTAAGACCTTCAAAGCGTGGGAGGAGAAGGTGCGAGTCGTAATACATCCGGAGATCCTCGCCGGATTAGCAGGGGGAGTGGAGGCTGGTAAGTACAAACTAATGTATACCAGCACACCGCTATGTACACACATGCGCAACCACCATGCCACAGCTCCCAGGGACAAACACCCCCATGTCCAGCACACAATACACAACACATCACACGCACATGCAACAGACACTACCACACACAGGCCAAACAGAACAACTGTAAGATGCGTGGGGACATGTGTACACTAAGCCAGCCACGTAACCACCAACAGGTCCCCAAATATGCCAGAAGCGCCACAACGAGCACCCACCACACCCATGTGTCCGCCACAGCTGCACCAACTGACAAGTAACAGGTAAGTGGCAGGAACACAAAGTGCAGTGGGTCGGAGGGGGACAGCTGAAGTACAACACCCACCAGGCCCCCACTCCCACAGACCAGCAAGGTGGAGCACTCCCCACACCCATGTGTCAGGCACAGCTGCACCAACCGACAAGTAACAGGTAAGTGGCAGGAACACAAAGTGCAGTGGGTCGGAGGGGGACAGCTGAAGTACAACACCCACCAGGCCCCCACTCCCACAGACCAGCAAGGTGGAGCACTCCCCACACCCATGTGTCAGGCACAGCTGCACCAACCGACAAGTAACAGGTAAGTGGCAGGAACACAAAGTGCAGTGGGTCGGAGGGGGACAGCTGAAGTACAACACCCACCAGGCCCCCACTCCCACAGACCAGCAAGGTGGAGCACTCCCCACACCCATGTGTCAGGCACAGCTGCACCAACCGACAAGTAACAGGTAAGTGGCAGGAACACAAAGTGCAGTGGGTGGGACGGTGGACAGCCCAAGTACAACACACACCAGGCCCCAGTCCCACAGCACAGCAAGGAGGAGCATCCCCCACACCCCACACCCACGTGTCAGCCACCGCAGTGCACAACGACAGCCGAAAGGCAGACATCACGGTCCACAGCAATCGGTGTCAGTGGGTGTACAGCCACCCCACGACCCACTACACCCCCCACCCCCACAGACCTGCAACATGGAGCACCCCCGCTAAGAGCCATGTGGCATCCAGTACAGTGCACGCACGAACAACTTGCAGGTGGGAAACTGGACAGGGCTGGATTACTGGAGGCATGAGGACCATAACACCACCAACACATGGGACATGTCACGTAGCACACGAACACGCAGCACCGCCCACCGTCACGAACAAGTGAACAATGTGCACACGGACATGAACAGCAGACTCACACCCCACATGACCCATCACAGACATAGCAACACCCAAGGAGCCACGTCTGCATGCACAAGCCACACTGAATATAGTCCCACACGGCAGCCACTGTGCAACTCATCACACACAACCGAAACACCATTGAAGTCCTGTCCATGTAGCCCCTACTGCCTGTCAACCACACACCCCACAACTACGCCTATGTAAGACAAACAACACTAGACGCAACAGAGCGGAACAACATAAATGCACACGAACACCACTGAACCCATCAAACACACAGACACACCATGCACATACAACATACCATCCATCCCATCCGTCAGCCCCAGTCTCATGAAAGGCATGTCATCCGCACAGCTGCCACACATACAGCAGTCACGCTAAGACACATGCCCATGACCAACCATGTGCCAGAAGTCAATTAAGCGCACGACACACTGTGAGCAACAACACACAACATGGGCCACACCCCCCGAGCACTGCAGTGATGCACATGGCACAGGGCAGCACGCACACCAAGGAGATGGGACAACTGCAATACGTTGGCTGGCACACAACTATCACTCACTCATAACGATGCGTCCAATGCCATGTCCAGTAACCACAACAGACAGCAAATATGCAGGGCATGTCAGGCATGCACACACCTCAGACCATGCACTGTCATGCTGCCACAACACATGTCACGTTCGGCACCCATGGCTCACAGCATGTACCCCAAAAGCATATACCCTCCCAAATGCGATCCCAAATGCGAATCTGGGGCATGGCCCCCATGTTGCCATATGCGTTCCTAAGCGTTCCATTTGAACCCCAAAAGCATATTCCATCCCAAATGCGAATCTGGGGCATGGCCCCCATGTTGCCATATGCGTTCCTAAGCGTTCCATTTGAACCCCAAAAGCATATTCCATCCCAAATGCGAATCTGGGGCATGGCCCCCATGTTGCCATATGCGTTCCTAAGCGTTCCATTTGAACCCCAAAAGCATATTCCATCCCAAATGCGAATCTGGGGCATGGCCCCCATGTTGCCATATGCGTTCCTAAGCGTTCCATTTGAACCCCAAAAGCATATTCCATCCCAAATGCGAATCTGGGGCATGGCCCCCATGTTGCCATATGCGTTCCTAAGCGTTCCATTTGAACTCCAAAAGCAAAGTACAAACCAGACCCAGGATGGGCCAGGAGCCCGCATACACCAGAGTCACAATGAGTAGGGGCAAAGCAACACACCCATCGGCATGGCCAATCCGTCCCATGCCACATGTGCACAGCACACAGTCCCATTGCCTAGCACACACACCTACAGATGCCACAGCCACACACTCGCCTCCGGGAAACCCATGTACGAGATTGCACGAACTGCCAATGTCAGACGACTAATACATACTTCGCCAGGTGCAACACAATAACAAATCTCATTCTCTCCACAGGTGACGAACTGCTGGACGCTGGGGATGGAGACAGCAGCCAGCACAGCCAGCCTACAAGCCCCCAACGAGGACACACGGATCTGGAGGATCTGTCCACCTCTTCGGACACGGACCACCAAGCTGGCCCATCTGGCGTGGCAGGGCCCAGCCGCTCCCAGGACCCCTCCTACCCACCAACCCATCATCCAGGGATGCTGAACAGTCCCAGTCCCCTGCTGCCACTGTCGTTGCGGCCACACCCACGGTCATTGCGGCCACTACCACTGCCGCAACCGCCACCATCGCCGCACCGACCACCACCGCCTCCACCACCACCACGTCTTCGCTGGCACCAGCCCCAGCGCAGGTGGTGGCCCGGCCGACTGGATCCACCCTGGGAGCCACAGCGAGGACCGTGGTGAGCAATGTGGCTAGTGGGCAGGCCGGTGGCAGCAGGACTGGTAGGAGGAGCAGGGTCAGGGAAACGCCAGCCTCCCCTGGGAGCCATGCCCTGCCTCAAATGGCCAGAGTCCTTGGGGCCTATGAAGAGGCCCAAGGACAATGGGCCAGGTCTGCTACTGACACGCGGGAGGTGCTGGGGGTGCTGAGGTCCATGGACGCCCATATGGGCCAATTCGTGTCCCGTATGGACCAACTCGTGGACCTCATGGGCCAGCTGGTGGTGGCGGTGGGGTCACAGGCAAAGCCAGCAACACCACCTCCGCCACCACCTGCTAGGGCGCAGGCTCGGGCAGCAGTGTCCACTTCCCCTGCGTCCACAGCCAGTGAGCACACCTCACCCACCACCAGCAGGTCGCCACCACACTCCCCCTCCCAAACGTGGAAGGGGCCGTCCGAAGAGGAAACAGATCTCCCGGGAGGACTTCGCACGCTCCAGTCGCAAGTGAGGCAGCCAGCCAGCCAGCCTTCCGCCAGCCTTCCTTGACCAGCCACTGCATTGACTTGCTCTACGATCCCACTCCACACAGCCATCTGGATGGCATGTGTGTGTTGGACTATGAACATAGAACCAGTGGGTACACCCTGATCATCACGCAGCCATGACCGACAGCTCATTGTCACTGCACGCACCACTTTTGTCATCACCTTACACACAATCACATGTCACAGTTTGTAATAAATGCACCTTTTTCACTAACTGCTGTTTGTGCCCTGTGTCTTTATTGTACGGAATACAACGGCCACCTTGGGCGGAAAGGCACCTGATGCGTGGCATGGAAATGGAATCCGGAGGGCCTGTAGGGACCTAGGGGTGGGAGACAGAACAGGAGCACATTCAATGAGTGTGTCACACACCCATCACACAGTACATGTCAACAACTACAAGCAATGTACACACATCGCACAGAGCAATAGGGCACAATGCCACAGTCACCAACAGTGGCATACTACCCTGGCCATGGAGCGTTGACACACTGCACGCAGTGAACATACGGCCACCCTGACACAGCACACACACACCTGCATAGATACAGACACATCATCCGTCGTACATGGACACTCACCGTCAAGTGAAGTAGCGGGCGATGAGCTGCTGGCGCACATTCCCAGCTTCCTCCTCTCCGCTGTCCACCTCACTCGAGCTGTCCTGGTCTGCGGGCTGGGGCCCTGGTTGATCTCCGTCATCCACAATGAGGGGGATCTGTTTCCGAATGGCCAGATTGTGCAGCATGCAGCACGCCACCACTATCTGGCACACCTTCTGTGGGGAGTACGCCAGTGCACCCCCGGTGCGGTCCAGGCACCTGAACCTGGACTTGAGGAGGCCAAAGGTACGCTCGACCACACGTCTGGTCCTCCCATGTGCCTCATTGTATCGATCGTCTGCTGGGGTGCGAGGATTCCTCAATGGACTGAGCAGCCATGCCCCATTCGGATACGCAGAGTCACCTGGGTGTGAGGGACACAGAGAACCGTTGCTATTCCAACTGGACAGGGGACAGCATCGCACAACCAGCACGCTACACCACTCCACATACTCACCGACAATACAGCCACGATCCTGTTGCAGATTGGCCATCAGTCGTGGCAAGATGCTGTTGCGCATTATGTGTGCGTCATGGGCCGAGCCTGGAAACTTTGCACACACGTGGGTGATCACCATGTCCGCAAGGCACACCACTTGCACATTCAGGGAGTGCGTGTGCTTCCTGTTGCGGTACAGGTGCTCAGTGGCCTGTGGTGGAACAAGGCCAACATGAGTGCAGTCAATGGCTCCCACGACGTGTGGGATTCTGCCAAGGGCATAGAATGCACCCTTCACTGCCGCCAATTCACGAGCCCTGGGGAATCTGATGTACCTGTTCCGGTACAGCATCATGGCTGCCAGTACATCCCTCAGCACCTTGCTGAACATGGGCTGGGACATCCCTCCTCCACTGCCCACTGTGTGCTGGAATGACCCAGTGGCGAAGAAATGCATGGCGGCCATCACCTTAGCCGTGGGGGTGACAGCAGTCGGATACACCCTGCGGGGACGGAGATGGGGCTCTAACATGGCACACAGTCGATGCAGAGTTGGCCTGTCCAGCCGAAACTTCCTGATTACCTCTGTATCGTCCATGTCCGCCAGCAATTGGTATGGGCGGTCAATGTTCGGTCTCCGCCTGGGTTAAATGGCAGAGGACACATGTCACAGCAACACGGCACATAGCAATTTCGCATACACATCACTGACATGACTGAGCAAGCACATGGGCCACAGCCCAGCTGTCAAGCTGGGACGGCACGGCCACAATACACTTACACAGGTCTCCCAACAATGGCAATGGCAAGTGAGACATACCACTGCCATGTGCATGCACATGGGGATCTAGGCCCCAATGACTTGCGGGCGTGCTGATGGGGACTGACTGCATATTCGTCAAGCGGCAACGCCACGGCAACATGAGTGTCTGCTGAGCATGGTACTGCTTCCGAGGCTGGATGAGTATGGCACACGACGACGACGATGTGGGCACGGGCTGAGCGGCCAATACAAGTGGGACCTGTGGCACGAGGGGATATGAGACAGTAGTAGGTGTCAGCACTGCACCCTATGTACAGCACTGTACGGATCACAGCTCCCGAAACATTGACTGGTGTCCACATTGACAGCCCCATGCCAAGACGGCTGTGTGCTTGCAGTCACACGTCACAGGTGAGAGGTTACATTGCACGTGCCAGGTGGCAGTCGTACATAGTGGGAGCTGGCATGTGTGTGCATGTGTCTCCTGTTCAGGATCCACCAGATGGGCGCTGACTCTGTACTGACCATTGGACACAGCATGTTCCGTGGAAGGCTTGTGTGTGTGGGATGGTGGCACTGGATGTGCCTCCGTTGGGTGGGGGGCCATGCACAGGGCGGGTACGTCGATGATTGCGCATTGTTGGTCACGGTGGGTGCACCAGCTAAGATGTGTTGCCCTGTGTTCAATTCCTATGTCCGCATGATGATGGACTGTGGATGTGGGCAGACTACACATTGGTCGATGTGCTGTCTATATGCATGTGCCTTCACACCAGGCACAGCTGCCCCTGCACATGTGACCCCTGCTGGACTCGCTGCTGGGTCTGTGGAGCTGATGCACCTTCTGCGCGTGGGGCGGACAGCTCTCCTCACTTCCCTCATTGCGCATGTCATGTCTTTGCCGCAGGTGACATGGATCATGGAGGGCCCACATGTACGCGTGGGTAGGCTACACATGATTGTTCACTGGTCGCCACCCCAGTCAGTGTTTCGAATGGGAAGGTTGTCGTGCTGGTGGTATGTTCGATGTGGCGGATGGGCGGGCCTAGGTGCGGGCTTACATTCCGGACATGGGGGGTAGTTGGATTGGCGACTAGTTGCAGTACACACGGGACACGTCTCTTCCTTTCCACATCTGGGTCATCCCTTGTACTAACTGACAGTGATACAGTCATCTTCGCCCCAGCCCTCATGTCCTCCCCTCGCCCCCCAATATGCATGCTCACCTGCGAGGCTAGCGCTTGCACAGGCAGCCCCAAGCTCGCACCAGAGAGGGCAAGGAGTGTATGTGTGGGTCCAGTTGCACGAGTGGGCTGTCTCAGGGTATGATGTGTGGCGGGACGCCGTCCACCTGCGTGGTGCCCCAAATGGAGACCCGGCCTGCATGGACTATGCATCACAGTCTTCGCCTTCCGGATCCGCCACCTGCGACACCCAGTGGCTGTGGCTGCCCTTGCGGCCATGCCGCGTCCGTCTGTGGCTGATGGCCCACACATTCACTCTTTGGCCTCTCTGGGGAGGGCTCAGGGGTGGTGGCGCACGCGCTTGCACTTAGTCGCAATGGCATGTGGCGTGGTTGGTATGATGGGCAATGGATGGGATGGTGCGAGCCACCTCCCGTGACGTCAGTGCTGCTCGTGCTGTGGTGCGTCCCCCTACACTTCCATTTGACTTTTTGCCATGCTGGACGTTGAGGTTCTATTGCCTGCGTGATATGACCAGGAGGAGCGCGAGGAGACCTCTCACACACCATGCTCCACTGCCATCCCGTGCCCTGTATCGCCTGTGCGGATTGACTATGTTGGGGTTACACCTGGTCGACTGGGGCTGTGTGTGCCTTGTCAAGGGGCATGGCGGGCGCACAACAGGATCCAGCTTGTCCACAGAGGGTGGGCTGAGGTGCGCCTGGTACCGCTTTGTACGTGTGCCCGGCTGCTGTGCACACACGTGTTCACTCCCCCCGACAGGTGTCCTCTCACAATGCCCAGGGAAGCGGTGGTGTACTGTTCATGAGCCCTCCCAACACGGCGTGCTCCAACTTGGCATGTGCGCATCTACCCGTCGCACCCACCCACCTGAGCACTGCGTCCATACGACTTCACACGACACATGTGTGTCTTCCACAGTAGTGCTACTCATTTGCGTTGACATCCAATACCAGTGGACTACATGGTCATGTCACGACTGCCGTGTACTTCACATACTCTCATCCTCTCTCATTCGTACTTGTGAAATGAGTCAGCGGAGACAGTTCTGGTTTCAAACATTATATTGAGTCTTCTGTCCTCTGTGATGCAGTATAGTGGACACTACTGGCAGCGGAATACATGTTGAGGATATACTGAGCATGATTACAAATGGGATAGGGTGTGGGGTTACATCTGCTTGGCCAAGGCTGTGCTAATGTACATTTACGTATAGCTGCGGAGCTGCGGACTTTGACACAGACGGTATACATGTAGCCTACCAGACCGCTCGGCATCATGGGCACAGTCCATCTCAGTTCCATGTGACAGGTTTGCTGCGGTTGTTCCTCATGCACGCGTGCATGTGAGATGACATCAGGGCATGTGCTTGCGTGCATGCAGCGGCGTGCCACTTGTTGTTGCACTGTGGTGGTTACTGGACATGTCACAGTCACTGGGGTCGTGTTGTTGTTGTATGCACTTGTCGTCCATGCAAAGGTCCTGGTATGGGATTCCCGGGGCGGGGGTGGGAGGGGTGCAGCACCCACAGACTCCAGGCGACCTATTCATGTCCACTGAGCGGTGTGTGTGTCCATGGGCGCTGGATCCATGTCGTGTCCTGGTTGTTCGTGCAGTTCCGTCCATGTGGGTGCGATGCACAGAGCCCATGCCACTGCCTCCCACGATGCATGCGGTGTTCCTGGATGTGATGGGGAACAGTGTGCATGTCCCGGTCATATCCGATGTCATGGCGATGTCGTTGATGGTGTGGTTACAGTTGCCGGTCGTTTGGTATGGCTGTTGTGGTGGTGACTGGCCAGTCCGTGCGGAAGCTGAGCATGGGTGCGGGGTTGGACTTCATAGGTCACTCGGGGAACCTGCGTTGTGGTCCGACGTATTTACAGGTTGTCAGGTATGCGATGCCGTCCAGCAGGGCTTCCATGTCATTGGTGGTGTACATGTTTGCCAGCCAATGAAGCGGATGGTGGCTGTCAAGGTGTTGTTCGTAGGTTGTCCCTTGGAGGACCATGATGGGGCATGCTGGGTGACATTCGATGTAGCTGTTCTCGATGATCCGTCGTGTGGAGGCACAGTGGTTCCATTTCAGTGCGCGTGCGATGTTGGCCACATACGCCATGCCCCCATAGGCAGAGCAGGCCCTGTCGTGTGCGTCCAGAGGGAGGAGTAGTGGTAGCAGGTCCGCCTTCAGACATGCCGGGTTGGAGAGGCATATCTCGACGGGATGCTGGTAGGGACACCTCCGACAGTAGAAGACGGGCATGACGCAGCTGAACAATGTGATGCGGTAAGTCAGTCGGTAACTTACGTTCAGCAGGGACAGGAGATCGCATCCCAATGTATGTATCGTGCTGGTTTGGTACAGCT
>CAWUFW010026281.1:0-35083 GCA_963921515.1 Calotriton arnoldi | reverse complement strand
TGGGTGTGTCAATTGCTGGAGGCACAAGGCTGTACTGGCCACATTATGCATGTGTCGCTGCCAGGAACCAGAATGTGAGCGGAGGGGGCACTGAAGTCTACCAGTCAAGCTTGTGCCAGGGCTGTTGCTACACTGGCACCACTGAAGGTGCCCCCACAAATAACCACCGGAGGGCGTCAGATTGTAATAAAGTGCAACAACAAAGTGACTCTCTCTTGTTCTCTTTTATCCATGCTGCAGAGCATCAGGCTGCCTTTCAGCATGTTAAAACCATTGACAAAACAAATATCAATGATTCAACCATTTGTAGGATGCAGCAAATCACCCGTGAGGGCCTCGAGGCGCTGGTGCTTTTTTCTGCTGCGTGGGGGTGATTACTCGAAAAGCCAGGTCTTTGGGTGTCGTCTGAATTGTTGAAGCGATGGTGCCGTCCTGAGGTGCAGGGGAGGCTGTTCCAAGTCTTGGCTGCCAGGTGCAAGAAGGAGCGTCCTCCGCTGTTGGTTCGACGGATACGTGGGGTGTCTGTGATGGAGAGGGAGTCTGATTGGAGGAGCCTGGAAGGTTGGTGGAAGGTCAGGCATTTGTTGATGTCTGCTGGCCCTTCCTTGTGCGGATCCTTGTGTGCGCGGGTCAGCAGCTGGAACTGGCATCTCTTCTGAATAAGGAGCCAGTGCAGTTTCCTGAGATGGGGTGTGATGTGGGACCTTCTGGGGAGGTCGAGTATGAGTCTTGCTGCTGAATTCTGTATTGGTTGGAGTCTCTTCTGTAGGCGTGCAGTGAATTCCACGTAAAGTATATTTCTGTAGTCCACCCTGCTGGTGATGAGGGCCTGCGTGTTGGTTCTTTCTGGTGTTTGTCGGAATTCACCTGAAGTTGTTGCGGACCATGTGAAGGATGCGGAAGCAGGCTGAGGAAACTGCATTGATTTGTTTCTTCGTGGATAGCTTGCAGTACTTAATTTGGAAAACAATAAGTGCCAGGGCCCTCGCTTGGAGGCCACTGCAGCTTGCACCACACATTGCCCCTACCAGCGCTGCCATTGATAGTAACAACACAACTACTAACTGTCACACTACTACAAGTGTGACAATTCGGACTATTCCAGGCCCCCAAAGCTATAAGAATGGCTTGGGCGGGAGGTAGTAGTTGTTTTTAATGTATATTGAATTAATAAACAACTATTCTACTCATCTCTACATTACACAAACAGCACCACCATGTGGCAGCTCTCATTAGTGCTGGTGTTATCAATTAAGTGCCGGTGCCGAGCACCAGATACCACCGGCTTAAATTAAGCATTGATAGCTTGTCACCCAGGTTGATGCCGAGGTTGTCGTCGTTGGTTTTGGTGTTGGAGGGATCTTCAGACAGAGAGAGGATGAGCTGTGTGTCGTTAGTGTAGGAGATTATGGTGAATCCATGTGATCTGACTTTGTCAGCCAGTGGGGTCATATAGATGTTGAAGAGGGTTCTCAAAGAAACAGGACTCAAACATGAAATCTATTGCCTTTGACAATGCTTGTTTCTCTAATTGATGTAAAGAAAAATGGAAAGTTAAATAAATCTGTCTGAGAACAGGTATGGGCTTTCATCCGTAAGTGTGGTCTAATTAATTGTTCTGCACAAGAGTTCTGGTTGAAACTTGCTGAGTGGCCATCGTGGCTCCTACTGAACCTCTTCATAAGATGCCTCATGAAACTCTGGTATCGTTTGTACAATGTGGATACCGCCGCACACACCGCAAGCCTCACCTCCCTGCACTATCAATCAACTACACTGGCACCATCCCAGGGCTTCATTCAAATGAAAATAGTGTCAGCCCTCAAAACTGGTTGGCAGTCCAGTCCTTGTGCAGCAGTGCCATGAAGAGGCTCCGCCACCTTTGCCAGCAGCCCGCCCGTCAGCTATACTACAAGCCTTGTGCACAAGCACCATGCATAGTGGCAGGAGAGAGAGAGAGAACAATAGCCCTACTTTCATCTCCATTGTGCTTCATGGAAATAGAAACGGGGCTGCCAATAATCTGACACGGTGACGGATCACTGTATTGGCTATTATTCAACTTCTATGCTCAGAAATAAAAGAAGGACTAATATTGTGTCTCTCACTCAGTTGGGGACAGTACAGAAGGTTGCAAAGAGTCCCGGAGATTTGAACTAAGTGCTGGTGCAGCCCACTGGCAACCACCAGCACAAATTAACCTCTGTGTCCTCCCACAGGCACTGCAGCATTCATGCTTCCTCTACCATGCAGCACCACCAGTTAACCCTTACTCACAGTTGACTGACCTAAGCACAACACTGCAGCACATGGTTCCACATACCACCAAGCCTTGCCCATAAGGCACCACAACCACAGACGTTTTAAGGCCTGGGCAAAGTGTCCACTGGCCCAAGGGACTGGCCTTTTAGGGGCCCCTGACAGAGCGAGCTCTGTTGTGAGAGTCTTTACCGGACTACCTTCCACAATTCTTAAAAAGATTGTTTTAAATACTGTTTTCCTTTGATTTATTTTAATGTGGGTTATGTGTGAGAGTCTATTACAAACATTTTGCAGAAAAATGTTGTGTTTATGTTTAATGCAAGATCCATAAAAAGTTTCTTTTAGATGCAAACAGGAGAAAGTGGAGGGTGTCACAGAGATTATTTTCAATAATTTTTATGAGTTGCTGCTGTGTTACAATATTGAAAATACACATAACTAGCCGTAAATATTAGATGTAAACATATTTCGAATTTTGATGACTGTGTGTGTGCACTGTCAGTGCAAGTGAAGCACGCCCAGTCAGCAGGAGAGTGGTAAGGGTGCAGTATGTAGCTGGTGATCCATTTAGGAGCAAACTGCAGCAAATGTGTTTCTAAAGAAAGGTGTGGTAGTGTGCTGTCTTTCAAAAAATGCTTAAGGCGGGGCACTCCTGTACTCGGTTTAACCTATGATTATAGTATCAGCTTTAAGAAGATTGCGAGCATCACAGAAAGTGGAAGCTGCCGAACCTCCCCTGGAAAACTGAGTGTGTTCAGGACCACATTGTATCTGAAAATCTCTGAGCACTGCCTTGTGTATTTAACATACAAAGTCAACAGTTTCAACAAAATGCGCAGTCTTCAACCACAATTTGTGGATACAAAATTTCAATAAAGTTTTGAAACAACTCATCAGTTTGTCACATGATTCATATATTCAACATGTATTTTTAGTAATTTGCAAACAAACAACATAATAGCATCTTGGTCGATTCACAAATGACCTTTAGTGATAAACAAACATTACAATAATTCGAATGCTGTGACAAAATCTTCATCTGTGCGTTCCAAATTACAAAATTTCCATTGCCCAATGCATTTCGGGCCTGGACGTCCCTTCTTCAGGGGCCACTGTATGAATCAAACATAACATAATCTACTATCAATTCGCATTACTTATGAAGAAAACCAACTGGTATCAAAATAAATGAAATAAATAAATAATCCAGGATCGTGTCCAACAACCTCAGACACCTGTTTGCCCAAAAAATGGTGATTGTTAAGACATGCACTGTGAGTTGTTACTCATCAATTCAAAAAGAGTGACAACCTGCAGCGCGGGTAATGATGTATTATGCCGCTCCCACCTGGTGCCGACAATCTAAACAAAGTGAAAACTCCCAAACCCATCGAAAGATTCCAGTGAGAATCCTGTCACCCAACTCTAAAAAGTGGCAATGATATACACTCTCTGTGCCGACGAAGAAACCCGCATCTCGATAAATCCAACACCGAACCAGATATCGAACGTGTAATCAAAGTAAACATGGAAAACGGACAACTCCCTGTTGAAATACTCAATGCGTATGTCCTCAAAAGGGGGCCATCTTAACCTAGTAAATGCCTGTATGCAGTACTTTAAATGGGAAATTAGAAATGCCGGTACTCACTAATTAGACTGGGTAGGTATTTAGGGGCGTGTCTGTGAGCCAGGAATTTAATAATAGCCACATAAGTAAGCTTTAACGCAAATGCTCTGATTGTCATGTAAAGCGCTTAAATGCCCATGGGCCAAATTCGCGCAAAATCAAACTGCCTCCTTACATAAGAGACATGGCAAGCATCAGCTTCTATGTCATACGTACAGAGCCTAATTTTTGGCAGTTTGATATTGCGCGAATTTGGGCCATGGGCATTTAAGCGATTTACATACAATCAGAACATCTGCATTAAAGCTTACTTTTTTAAGACCCCTGGTTAAGGGAGTTGTCCAGAACCACAGGATGATGAGCGGACGTCGGGATTCGACCCTGATTCTTCAGTTCCACTCTCGGCACCTCTGACCATATCCTCTTCTTGTTGCGATGCAAATGAGAACAGAGCCGCAACTAGAGTCAAATTTCGAGGGGGGGGGAGCTAAGGCAGCAGAGATGCAGGGGCTCTAAGAAGGGGTGAGAAACAACAAAGCCTCGTTAAAAAGCAATTGGTCTTTTAACCCCTTGGCCGCGGCGGTAATTCCACCGCGGCGCGGTGGGGGGTGAGCGCGGCGCCGCCATGCTCGTGACGGAACCACGCCGTCATGAGTCACGGGCGAGCTGTGCTCATGACGGCGTGGTTCCGTCACGACCCCGCCCACTCACTAATTCGCCCGCACAGGCGGGGAATCAGTCCCGCATGGGTGGAGCGGCCGCAGCATGACGGAACCACGCCGTCATGAGCACACGCCGCCCGTGGCTCATGACGGCGTGGTTCCGTCATGCGCAGGGAAGGGGTTAAAGACCTGTGAAGTACTCGGGTGCGACTGTGTGTGCGCCCTGTAAGCTGTCTCATCCCGGGCTGCCACACGATGGGGGAGGGGGGGTGGGGTGTCTGAAGCCCTTTGATCCCAATGGGCTTGCTCGCCTGATGAGAACCTAACACTGCAGGAGCACCCCAGCACAGAAATACACAGGCTGTTGCCAGCCAGAGCAGCACCTCAACACGCACCATCTGTTGCACGTACCCGTACTTCAGGGCCTGAGCCCTGCTGCTTCATGGAGTACCGGTACTCTCCTTGCCCGAAAATAAGTTCCGGTACTCAGGGGAAAAAACTGAGAAGTGCCGGTACTCAGTACCGGTGAGTACCGGCCCATTTAAAGCACTGCCTGTATGCCATTCCTCAGTCTCTGAATGTCCCGCAAATCTAGCCACACCTTATAACTGCTTTTTCTTGAACGATTCTGATCCCTCTTCCCGCCCTGTTTAAAAATCACTGCAGTGCACCGGGGCGGCTCCTCTGCCACTGCTGCTACCCCTCAGCACCCTTACATACTCTGCAGTAATCACTCATTCCGTATCCCTCGCTTGTCATCCCTCATTCCTGATACTTCGTTGTCCATCCCTCACTCCTCATTTAGACCTCACCCCTCACTCTTCATCCCTCACTAAACATCCTTCACTCCTCAGACCTCTTCATTTATCCCTCATACTTCAACCTTCACCCCTCAGCCATCACTCCTCGTACCTCATTCCTCACTTCCCAGCTGTTCTTTAAGAATGGTGAGTATAACAGACAAACTGTGATGTCCTAAAATGTACAGCGACCTATCTGTGTTCAGGACCAGTGGCAGCCGCCACAAACAAAAAGTGGTGGGTGGGTGGAGTGAGAGCAGGGGGGAGGGGTAAGTTTAATAATAATTAAAAATAAAATGGAAGACTTACCTGAGCTGCCGGCCACCTCCTGCGTGATGCCTCGGTGTTCTTCTTCCTGGTCCCAGCAGACACTGGGACAGCATCACAGACACCCTGTGATTCCCCGTGCTGCTCTCATTCCATGAGAGCAGCACGGGGATTGGCCGGAGCTGGATGGTTTGATGCTCTCAGGCACACGATGTCTGCGCTGTTTCTCCAACTCGGCTGTTCAATACAGCTGGGTTGGAGAAACCTAAGTGAGCATATGTGTTTGGCCGGCCTAAGACAGCCGGCCAACAGACATGCGCACTTAGAAGTGCACAAACTAGTCCTCCTCCCCCCTCCCATGGCCCCGGTCCTGCCCCTCCCTACACAAGCTGGCTCAGCCAGCAACTGAAAAATTAAAAAATGATGGAATATCGTTTTATTTTTCACCCGCTGGCTCTGAGCCAGTGGAACGACGCTCCTCTGCCTTTGCGAAGAAGTCGCCCCTGGTCAGGACATGCTAATGCCTCATGCCTCATCCCTCCTTACTTACCCCTCATTCATCATCCCTCTTTCCATATCCCTCATTCCTCATCCCTCACTGCTCACTTCACACATCTCCTCCTCATCCTTCGATCCACTAGTGATGAGTCAACGTCCTGGCGTTATTTGCTGTGCCCAACATAAACAATCATTCAATGCAGGAAATGACTTCAACAAACAGGAAGTGCAAGCCCTGGTTATGGGTTTGAAACATGCATTTAAAGCAGATAAGCGTTCATTATCAATCGCTGTGCACTGAACGGATGGAAGAGCCTTACTCCTAAGACGTACGACACATGCACGCAGGGTCCAGGAACCGGTATTTCATACCCAGAGTCCTTTGCACTATATACTTCCTTGATTTTGAGTTCCATACGAGAAGAAATCATAACTGCATCTTTGTTTACATCACACCTGATGCTGTTGTCTATTAAGGCACATTACACACTTTTGTCATGTATTATGGGTCATAAGATCAGGTGAACTTTAATGATTCATTCACTATATTCATATGAAGGGAACTATTGTCTACTATGGAAACAATCTAAAGTGAGAAAACAGGGTAAACCTGTAAAACAGTTAGGTTTTGATGTCATTGAATATTTTTTTCAGAATGTTAGTTGATGTGCTTTTAATCATTTAATATTTATTTAAACTAATGTAAAAATCGGGTCAGAAAACCATTTGAAAGGAGCAAATGACCTAAAGGAACTATTTACCTCTGATGGGTAGGAAAACCATTTCTAGCGCTCCATGGGGAATATTTTCAAGCCCCTAGCGCCAACGGAGCATCATTTTTGTTTACGCTCCGGTGGAGCTGCGTGCTGGCTCATATTTACAAGGCCCTAGCGCCAACGGAGCATCATTTTGTTTACGCTCCGGTGGAGCTGCGTGCTGGCTCATATTTACAAGGCCACGCAAAGCTACTTTGCGTGGCTTTAGGCGGCTATGTAAATGGCCCTCGTTCACGCAGTATTCTGCATCAAAGGGGGTGTCATGGGTGTTGCTGTGGGTGTTAACACGCAACAACCAGGGCTTTTTGACACTGCCCCAGATTTACAAGGATTTGTAAATCTGAGGCAGCACCAAAAATGAACATCTTTCCGGGGGAGGCGAGACGTTAAAGAGGCGCAACGAGGAGAAATACTTTTATTTCTCCTTGTTTTAGCTCTTTCTATGTGCGCTGCTTGAAGGAGCACAACTCCATTAATAATTGTTTTTGTGCAGGAAGGTGTCCCTTCCTGTACACACACAATGATCCCTGCAATGTAGACACCCCTGCTCCATGGTGCAAGGGTGTCTGCGTTGGAGCACAACTCATGTTTTAGCCTCGGCACAGGGGAGAGCACAGGGGTGCGCTGTATTCCTGTAAATACAACGCATCCCTGCATTTTTGAAATGACGTAGCTTGGCGCAGCAAAATTGCTTGCGCGCCGCATCATTTCATTGTAAATATCCCCATATGTTTGTCTGTTTTAGGCACAGCGAAAAACCTCTTCACTGTCACGCATCAAGAGGTGAGGGAGAATGAGGAGGGTTGAGGAGTGGGGAGTGAGGGATGGTCAGCGAGGAGTACGGAGCAAGAGAGAGGAAAAGTGAGGCAAGACGGTTGATCTGTGAGGAGTAGGGAATGAGAGATGAAAGGCGAGGAGTGAGGGTTGATGAGCGAGGAGTAGGAAGCGAGAGATGAAAAGTGAGGAGTAGGGAGCAAGAGAGGAAAGGTGAGGAGTGAGGGTTGATCACCAAAGAGTAGGGAATGAGAGATGAAAGGTGAGGAGTGAGTAGTGAGATTTTATCAGAGAGAAGTAGGGAGCGAGAGACGAAAGGTGAAGAGTGATGGATGATCAGCAAGAACTGAGGAGAGAAAGATGAAAGGTAAGGGGTGATTGGCCAGGAGGAGGGAGTGAGAGAGAGAGAGAGAGAGAGGAAAGGTGAGGAGTGAGGGATGATGAGCGAGGAGTAGGAAGCAAAAGATGAAAGGTGAGGAGTAGGGAGCGAGAGAGGAAAGGTGAGGAGTGAGGACTGAGGTATGGTCAGTGAGGAGTGGGGAGAGAGAGATGAAAGGTGACGAGAGAGTGTTGATTTGCGAGGAGAAGAGCACGACAGAGAGGAAAGGTGAGGAGTGAGGGATGATGAATGAGGAGTAGGGAGTGAGAGATGAAAGGTAAGAACTGAGAGATGATCGGCGAGGAATTGGGAGTGAGAGATGAAAGGTGAGGAGTGAGAGATGATCACCAAAGAGTAGGGAATGAGAGATGAAATGTGAGGAGTGAGTAGTGAGATTTTATCAGCGAGAAGTAGGGAGCGAGAGACGAAAGGTGAAGAGTGATGGATGATCAGCAAGAACTGAGGAGAGAAAGATGAAAGGTAAGGGGTGATTGGCCAGGAGGAGGGAGTGAGAGATGACATTTGAGGAGTGAGCTATGATCGTTGAGGAGGAGAGAGCGAGAGATGAAAGGTTAGGAGTAAGGGATGATCAGCGAGGAGTAGGGAGCAAGAGAGTAGAAAGGTGAGGAGTAAAGGTTTATCAGAGAGGAAAAGGGAGTGAGAGACGAAAGGTGAGGAGTAAGGGATGATCAGCGAGTAGTAGGGAGCAAGAGATGAAAGGTGAGGAGTGAGGGATGATCAGAGAGGAATAGAGAGTGAGAGATGAAAAGTGAGGAGTGAGTATTGAGGGGTGATCTGTGAGAAGTAGGGAGCGAGAGAGAGGCAAGGTGAGGGTTGATAAGCGAGGAGTAGAGAGCAATAGATGAAAGGTGAGGAGTGAGGGATGATGAGCGAGGAGTAGGAAGCGAGAGATGAAAGATGAAGAGTGAAGGATTGTCAGCGAGGAGTAGGAAGCGAGAAATGAAAGGTGAGGAGTGAGGGTTGATCTGTGAGAAGTAGGGAGTGAGAGATGAAAGAAGAGAAGTGAGGGAAGATCAGCGAGTAGTAGGGAGCAAGAGATGAAAGGTGAGGAGTGAGGGATGATCAGAGAGGAATAGAGAGTGAGAGATGAAAAGTGAGGAGTGAGTATTGAGGGGTGATCTGTGAGAAGTAGGGAGCGAGAGAGAGGCAAGGTGAGGGTTGATAAGCGAGAGTAGAGAGCAATAGATGAAAGGTGAGGAGTGAGGGATGATGAGCGAGGAGTAGGAAGCGAGAGATGAAAGATGAAGAGTGAAGGATTGTCAGCGAGGAGTAGGAAGCGAGAAATGAAAGGTGAGGAGTGAGGGTTGATCTGTGAGAAGTAGGGAGTGAGAGATGAAAGAAGAGAAGTGAGGGAAGATCAGCGAGTAGTAGGGAGCAAGAGATGAAAGGTGAGGAGTGAGGGATGATCAGAGAGGAATAGAGAGTGAGAGATGAAAAGTGAGGAGTGAGTATTGAGGGGTGATCTGTGAGAAGTAGGGAGCGAGAGAGAGGCAAGGTGAGGGTTGATAAGCGAGGAGTAGAGAGCAATAGATGAAAGGTGAGGAGTGAGGGATGATGAGCGAGGAGTAGGAAGCGAGAGATGAAAGATGAAGAGTGAAGGATTGTCAGCGAGGAGTAGGAAGCGAGAAATGAAAGGTGAGGAGTGAGGGTTGATCTGTGAGAAGTAGGGAGTGAGAGATGAAAGAAGAGAAGTGAGGGAAGATCAGCGAGTAGTAGGGAGCAAGAGATGAAAGGTGAGGAGTGAGGGATGATCAGAGAGGAATAGAGAGTGAGAGATGAAAAGTGAGGAGTGAGTATTGAGGGGTGATCTGTGAGAAGTAGGGAGCGAGAGAGAGGCAAGGTGAGGGTTGATAAGCGAGGAGTAGAGAGCAATAGATGAAAGGTGAGGAGTGAGGGATGATGAGCGAGGAGTAGGAAGCGAGAGATGAAAGATGAAGAGTGAAGGATTGTCAGCGAGGAGTAGGAAGAGAGAAATGAAAGGTGAGGAGTGAGGGTTGATCTGTGAGAAGTAGGGAGTGAGAGATGAAAGAAGAGAAGTGAGGGTTGATCTGCTAGGAGCAGGGAGCGAGAGAGAGGAAAGGTGAGGAATGAGGGATAATGAGTGAGGAGTCTGGACCGTGAGATGAAAGGTGATAAGTGAGGGTTTATGATCTAGGAAGGGGGAGAAAGAGATGAAAGGTGAGGAGGGAGGAGTGA
This sequence comes from Calotriton arnoldi, assembly GCA_963921515.1. Classification (NCBI taxonomy): domain Eukaryota; kingdom Metazoa; phylum Chordata; class Amphibia; order Caudata; family Salamandridae; genus Calotriton; species Calotriton arnoldi. The sequence continues at coordinate 24,818 of CAWUFW010026281.1, read as the reverse complement.
GGGATGATCATTGAGGAGTACAGAACAAGAGAGAGGAAAGGTGAGGAGTGAGGTTGATAAGCAAGTAGTAGGGAGCGAGAAATGAAAGGAGGGGATGATCAGCGAGGAGTAGGGAGCGAGAGATAAAAGGTGAGGAGTGAGGGATGATCAGCGAGAAGTAGGGAGTGAGAGTTGAAAGGTGAGGAGTGAGGGATGATGAACAAGGAGTAAGGAGTGAAACGTGAGTAGTGACGGATGATGAGCGAGGAGTAGGGAGCGAGACATGAAAACTCAGGAGTGAGGGATGATCAGCGAGGATTAGGGAGCAAAAGATGAAAGATGAGGAGTGAGGGTTGATGAGCGAGGAGTAGGGAGTGAGAGACGAAAGGTGAGGAGTGAGGGATGATCAGCGAGGAGTAGGAAGCGAGAGATGAAAGGTGAGGAGTAGGGGATGATCAGCGAGGAGTATGGGGTGAGAGATGAAAGATGAGGAGTGAGGGAAGATCAGCGAGTAGTAGGGAGCAAGAGATGAAAGGTGAGGAGTGAGGGATGATCAGAGAGGAATAGAGAGTGAGAGATGAAAAGTGAGGAGTGAGTATTGAGGGGTGATCTGTGAGAAGTAGGGAGCGAGAGAGAGGCAAGGTGAGGGTTGATAAGCGAGGAGTAGAGAGCAATAGATGAAAGGTGAGGAGTGAGGGATGATGAGCGAGGAGTAGGAAGCGAGAGATGAAAGATGAAGAGTTGTTGCGGACCATGTGAAGGATGCGGAAGCAGGCTGAGGAAACTGCATTGATTTGTTTCTTCGTGGATAGCTTGCAGTACTTAATTTGGAAAACAATAAGTGCCAGGGCCCTCGCTTGGAGGCCACTACAGCTTGCACCACACATTGCCCCTACCAGCGCTGCCATTGATAGTAACAACACAACTACTAACTGTCACACTACTACAAGTGTGACAATTCGGACTATTCCAGGCCCCCAAAGCTATAAGAATGGCTTGGGCGGGAGGTAGTAGTTGTTTTTAATGTATATTGAATTAATAAACAACTATTCTACTCATCTCTACATTACACAAACAGCACCACCATGTGGCAGCTCTCATTAGTGCTGGTGTTATCAATTAAGTGCCGGTGCCGAGCACCAGATACCACCGGCTTAAATTAAGCATTGATAGCTTGTCACCCAGGTTGATGCCGAGGTTGTCGTCGTTGGTTTTGGTGTTGGAGGGATCTTCAGACAGAGAGAGGATGAGCTGTGTGTCGTTAGTGTAGGAGATTATGGTGAATCCATGTGATCTGACTTTGTCAGCCAGTGGGGTCATATAGATGTTGAAGAGGGTTCTCAAAGAAACAGGACTCAAACATGAAATCTATTGCCTTTGACAATGCTTGTTTCTCTAATTGATGTAAAGAAAAATGGAAAGTTAAATAAATCTGTCTGAGAACAGGTATGGGCTTTCATCCGTAAGTGTGGTCTAATTAATTGTTCTGCACAAGAGTTCTGGTTGAAACTTGCTGAGTGGCCATCGTGGCTCCTACTGAACCTCTTCATAAGATGCCTCATGAAACTCTGGTATCGTTTGTACAATGTGGATACCGCCGCACACACCGCAAGCCTCACCTCCCTGCACTATCAATCAACTACACTGGCACCATCCCAGGGCTTCATTCAAATGAAAATAGTGTCAGCCCTCAAAACTGGTTGGCAGTCCAGTCCTTGTGCAGCAGTGCCATGAAGAGGCTCCGCCACCTTTGCCAGCAGCCCGCCCGTCAGCTATACTACAAGCCTTGTGCACAAGCACCATGCATAGTGGCAGGAGAGAGAGAGAGAACAATAGCCCTACTTTCATCTCCATTGTGCTTCATGGAAATAGAAACAGGGCTGCCAATAATCTGACACGGTGACGGATCACTGTATTGGCTATTATTCAACTTCTATGCTCAGAAATAAAAGAAGGACTAATATTGTGTCTCTCACTCAGTTGGGGACAGTACAGAAGGTTGCAAAGAGTCCCGGAGATTTGAACTAAGTGCTGGTGCAGCCCACTGGCAACCACCAGCACAAATTAACCTCTGTGTCCTCCCACAGGCACTGCAGCATTCATGCTTCCTCTACCATGCAGCACCACCAGTTAACCCTTACTCACAGTTGACTGACCTAAGCACAACACTGCAGCACATGGTTCCACATACCACCAAGCCTTGCCCATAAGGCACCACAACCACAGACGTTTTAAGGCCTGGGCAAAGTGTCCACTGGCCCAAGGGACTGGCCTTTTAGGGGCCCCTGACAGAGCGAGCTCTGTTGTGAGAGTCTTTACCGGACTACCTTCCACAATTCTTAAAAAGATTGTTTTAAATACTGTTTTCCTTTGATTTATTTTAATGTGGGTTATGTGTGAGAGTCTATTACAAACATTTTGCAGAAAAATGTTGTGTTTATGTTTAATGCAAGATCCATAAAAAGTTTCTTTTAGATGCAAACAGGAGAAAGTGGAGGGTGTCACAGAGATTATTTTCAATAATTTTTATGAGTTGCTGCTGTGTTACAATATTGAAAATACACATAACTAGCCGTAAATATTAGATGTAAACATATTTCGAATTTTGATGACTGTGTGTGTGCACTGTCAGTGCAAGTGAAGCACGCCCAGTCAGCAGGAGAGTGGTAAGGGTGCAGTATGTAGCTGGTGATCCATTTAGGAGCAAACTGCAGCAAATGTGTTTCTAAAGAAAGGTGTGGTAGTGTGCTGTCTTTCAAAAAATGCTTAAGGCAGGGCACTCCTGTACTCGGTTTAACCTATGATTATAGTATCAGCTTTAAGAAGATTGCGAGCATCACAGAAAGTGGAAGCTGCCGAACCTCCCTGGAAAACTGAGTGTGTTCAGGACCACATTGTATCTGAAAATCTCTGAGCACTGCCTTGTGTATTTAACATACAAAGTCAACAGTTTCAACAAAATGCGCAGTCTTCAACCACAATTTGTGGATACAAAATTTCAATAAAGTTTTGAAACAACTCATCAGTTTGTCACATGATTCATATATTCAACATGTATTTTTAGTAATTTGCAAACAAACAACATAATAGCATCTTGGTCGATTCACAAATGACCTTTAGTGATAAACAAACATTACAATAATTCGAATGCTGTGACAAAATCTTCATCTGTGCGTTCCAAATTACAACATTTCCATTGCCCAATGCATTTCGGGATGATCAGCGAGGAGTATGGGGTGAGAGATGAAAGATGAGGAGTGAGGGAAGATCAGCGAGTAGTAGGGAGCAAGAGATGAAAGGTGAGGAGTGAGGGATGATCAGAGAGGAATAGAGAGTGAGAGATGAAAAGTGAGGAGTGAGTATTGAGGGGTGATCTGTGAGAAGTAGGGAGCGAGAGAGAGGCAAGGTGAGGGTTGATAAGCGAGGAGTAGAGAGCAATAGATGAAAGGTGAGGAGTGAGGGATGATGAGCGAGGAGTAGGAAGCGAGAGATGAAAGATGAAGAGTGAAGGATTGTCAGCGAGGAGTAGGAAGCGAGAAATGAAAGGTGAGGAGTGAGGGTTGATCTGTGAGAAGTAGGGAGTGAGAGATGAAAGAAGAGAAGTGAGGGAAGATCAGCGAGTAGTAGGGAGCAAGAGATGAAAGGTGAGGAGTGAGGGATGATCAGAGAGGAATAGAGAGTGAGAGATGAAAAGTGAGGAGTGAGTATTGAGGGGTGATCTGTGAGAAGTAGGGAGCGAGAGAGAGGCAAGGTGAGGGTTGATAAGCGAGGAGTAGAGAGCAATAGATGAAAGGTGAGGAGTGAGGGATGATGAGCGAGGAGTAGGAAGCGAGAGATGAAAGATGAAGAGTGAAGGATTGTCAGCGAGGAGTAGGAAGAGAGAAATGAAAGGTGAGGAGTGAGGGTTGATCTGTGAGAAGTAGGGAGTGAGAGATGAAAGAAGAGAAGTGAGGGTTGATCTGCTAGGAGCAGGGAGCGAGAGAGAGGAAAGGTGAGGAATGAGGGATAATGAGTGAGGAGTCTGGACCGTGAGATGAAAGGTGATAAGTGAGGGTTTATGATCTAGGAAGGGGGAGAAAGAGATGAAAGGTGAGGAGGGAGGAGTGAGGGATGATCATTGAGGAGTACAGAACAAGAGAGAGGAAAGGTGAGGAGTGAGGTTGATAAGCAAGTAGTAGGGAGCGAGAAATGAAAGGAGGGGGATGATCAGCGAGGAGTAGGGAGCGAGAGATAAAAGGTGAGGAGTGAGGGATGATCAGCGAGAAGTAGGGAGTGAGAGTTGAAAGGTGAGGAGTGAGGGATGATGAACAAGGAGTAAGGAGTGAAACGTGAAACGTGAGTAGTGACGGATGATGAGCGAGGAGTAGGGAGCGAGATATGAAAACTCAGGAGTGAGGGATGATCAGCGAGGATTAGGGAGCAAAAGATGAAAGATGAGGAGTGAGGGTTGATGAGCGAGGATTAGGGAGTGAGAGATGAAAGGTGAGGAGTGAGGGTTGATCTGCGAGGAGTAAGGAGCAAGAGAGGAAAGGTGAGGAGTAAGGGTTCATCAGAGAGGAGTAGGGTGCGAGAGATGAAAGGTGAGGGGTGATCGGCGAGGAGGAGAGAGCGAGAGATGAAAGGTGGGGAGTGAGGAATGATTGGTAAGGAGTAGGAAGCAAAAGAGAGGAAAGGTGAGGAGTGAGGGGTGATCCTTGAGTAGGAGGGATAAAGAGATAAAAGGTGAGGAGTGAGGGATGATGAGCGAGGAGTAGGCCGCAGGAGATGAAAGGTGAGGAGTGAGGATTGTTCAGAGAGGAGTAGGGAGCGAGAGAGAGGAAGTGTGAGGAGTGAGGGTTTTTTTTTTTTATATTATTTTTATTTTTCAATTCATAGCATATAATACAAACACAATCAATTAAACCTCTAGTACAGAATTTAAATTCCACAGTATAACAAAATTATATATATTCATACCGATATCTCCATATGATTAAGCATGGGTCCCCAAATCTGTACCCCCAATTTTTTCTTCTTCACTGATTTCAAACAGTACAAACTATATTCCAAATTGAATAAATTATAAAACTTTGCTTGCCACATCACAAACGATGGGGCGTCAGGTTGGAGCCAGACTGAAGCAATACATAATCGAGCTGCTGCAACAGCTATGAATATAAGATACCTAAATGAATAACCAGTCTGACCTGTTTTAGTTCCCTCTCCAACTCCTGTTAGCATTACCTCTTTAGAGATAAGCACATCAACCCCAGTAATTTCCGTTAGAACTGCTCAATCAATTCAATTGTGAGCTTTATTCGGTTTAAAATCACAAACCATAAAAGCATACTAAAAATCATAAAAACATCTGTACATCACACAATTGTAAAATTCATTAAAATAAATCATAATAAAAAGCGTAGCGATTAACCCCTCACAAACTTTATGTGCAAAGTATCTAATTAAAATTTTCTATCACAATATATGTAGCTCAGTACATTTTTAAATTAACCATAGTGTTTAACATCACAATATTAAATAGTTTAATACAAGAAATAAAGTGCAAGTGATAAGCCATATATTTATACCACAGCTAAGTATACAGTACAATCATCGTTTATCGTATTATGCCTCAGTTTCTTCATAGATAAGTGCTTCGAGATGTGAATTATTGTGTCTTATTTTAATTGCCTTCTGAATGAAGACCGCCACAGCATTACAGACTTTAATATTATCTAGGCTACAAATATATTCAAAAGCAGGTCTATATAAAAATAACCTCTCCTTTAAGAACAAAGGTCGTAAAAAACACTTCCTAAGCTCTCTATAAAAGTTACAGAACAAAATAAAATGTAACGTTGTCTGATTTGATTTGCCATCACAAGGGCACTTTGGCAAGTTTTTGCTCCACTTCCCCATTTTTGGAAAGGCTATTAACAGATGAACCAAACCCATTCGTAGTCTTGTAAGATACAATCTGTGTGTTGTATTTGTGACCTACAATAAGTAGTTTTGTGTCCCAGACCCAAAGGTTCTCTCACAATATTCCTTTGTCAAGTGTTTCGTGCTAGCATCTACTTCCCTCAACCAGTTACGTGAGTCCACCATACTACTTTTTAGTTCCTTTTTGTCATATTCAAGTATTTGGGACGGATTTTCTAGATCAACATCCTCAACACATTCCTTTAAAAGATTTCTGATATATATCAGCCACGGGATTTTCCTCCCGTGGTCAAGGGCAATGCAATCTCTGATTACGTCCTGTGTAAACCTTGCACCCTCTTTGCTCCATATCCCATACCAAGTATTTAAACTTATGGTGCTTATAAAATCACTAATATACGGTGCCCCAAGTTCTTTATGTACACTATGTGGCCGATTCCGATTCGGGCCGGAAAAAGCACCGACCGACTCGGATCCGGTAAAAATACCGACCGACACGTACCAGTGGCGCCCGACACGCCAAGTACGATGCAAGCCGCGATAAATCCGACCGACACGTCAGGAAACCAAGCCGACCGACCGAGCCGCTCGGAAAATAGCAATCCGGCCGGAAAAACACGCGAATCCAACCGACCGACACGCACCCGGAACAAATCCGACCGAATCGTACCCGCCAACTCCAACCCGCAAAGTACGATGCAAGGCGCGAAAACACGACCGAGTCGGACGGAGGACAAGCCGTACGACCGACACGCATACAAAACCGAGCCGAAGCAACACAATACACCGCGACCGACGCGTACGCAGCATACAAAACTGCACAAACACAGCGTGAACGAAACGGAAAACACCGTACGAGACCAATGCACGGTCCGACTCGGTCACAAGAACGTTTCCAACATACACAAACAGCACAAAGGAAAAATCAACCAAAAAAGGCCAAACAAGCAATTACCAAGCCAATAAATACTGGGGGGTGGGGACAGAGAACAAAGACACACCCACAACTCCACCTATATAAAGGACACAAATCACTACCATGAGCCTTTGCAAATGCCATTCCACTACCAGCACCCAAGAGAAAGCAACCACACACCCACAGCTCATCCCTCACACAAGCCACACACCAGCAGCACACCAACAAATACCTACCTCACATACACCCAGCACAACACACACCCACACACCCTCACCTGCACACCAACACACACATCACCCACCATCACCAACCATCACCATGCCCCCCAAGAAGAATCCCAAGTTCCTAGATAGTGAATTGGAAGTCATGGTAGACGAGATCCTCAGGGTGGAGCCACAGCTGTTTGGCACTCTGGTCCAACAGACCCCCATGTCGCAGAAAACCAAGATGTGGGAGAGGATCATCAACAGGGTGAACGCCCAATCACCATGTCGGCGCACAAAGACGGACATCCAGAACAGGTGGTATGACGTGCGCAGGAGGGTACGGGACCTGCTGAAGATAGACTACATCAACAGCCAACACACCGGCAGTGGCCCTCCTGCCAAGCCAATATACCTCAGGCCCTGGGAGGAGAAGGTGCGGGCCATCCTTCCGCCAGTGAGCGTATATGGACTAGAGAACATCCCAGAGCCTGGTGAGTACACAACAAATGTACACAATAAACTGCCACAAAACACACACATCACTGTCAAGGGGAGAGTCAAACCATGCACTCATAGCAATTACACAGCAACTAGAACAGAATCATCCCAAAATGTGTATGTCAGTCAGATAAACACAACACATGCCATCAAAAAAGTCACATCCAACTGTGCCAACACATGTACAAACACAACCACAACTACAGCTAGGCAGTGGCACAAATAGAACTAACACACACATCCACACATGTAGCCACCACAACAACACCAACACACAGTGAAGACCACTCAAAGGAAGGAATTCTGTGTATGCTGGCCAAGTCAGTGTAGCCAATAGCATCATGGGAGTCGCAGTCACACATATTGCCCCCCCACAACTGTCCCATCAACACCACCATGAACCATGCGCACATCACAGGGAGTGGAGAAGGACTCACAAGATGGCTGACACTGGCTACTGCTGTGGGGAGCACAAGGCCCTGCTGGCAACTGTGCACCAACAAACAGCAGGACACCACTGACTGACATCCTGAGAGACAGCTTACACTCCCTGCAATGCAAGCACGTTCCATGGTGGGATATCTGGCTGGCTGGGTGGGAAGGGGGACTTGCAGCACTGACCATAGTCACCAGCACCTCCCCTCACACCCCCCCAACACAAACTCCACAGTACCCACCTGGTAGAATGCAATGCCCTCCATCCTAACACAAGATCCCACAAAGCACCACCACCCTGGGTTATGTTGTGTGAAGCACAGGGACACTCTTGGGACTCTTAGCCAAACAACTGCCAGGACAACACTCCCAGCCATCCTGTCAGCACAGCCAGCCCACCCCACAGGGAAGCAGAGTCAAAGGAAGGAAGCATGGGCATGCTGGGAAGGGGGTGGAGGCAATAGCATGATGGGAGTCGTAGTCACAGACATTGCTCAGCCTCACAACTGGCCCATCAACACCACCCTGAACCATGCTCACATCACAGGGAGTGGAGAAGGACTCACAAGATGGCTGACACTGGCTACTGCTGTGGGGAGCACAAGGCCCTGCTGCCAACTGTGCACCAACAAACAGCAGGACACCACTGACTGACATCCTGAGAGACAACTTACACTCCCTGCAATGCAAGCACGTTCCATGGTGGGATATCTGGCTGGCTGGGTGGGAAGGGGGACTTGCAGCACTGACCATAGTCACCAGCACCTCCCCTCACACCCCCCAACACAAACTCCACAGTACCCACCTGGTAGAATGCAATGCCCTCCATCCTAACACAAGATCCCACAAAGCACCACCACCCTGGGTTATGTTGTGTGAAGCACAGGGACACTCTTGGGACTCTTAGCCAAACAACTGCCAGGACAACACTCCCAGCCATCCTGTCAGCACAGCCAGCTCACCCCACAGGGAAGCAGAGTCAAAAGGAAGGAAGCATGGGCATGCTGGGAAGGGGGTGGAGGCAATAGCATGATGGGAGTGGTAGTCACAGACATTGCTCAGCCTCACAACTGGCCCATCAACACCACCCTGAACCATGCTCACATCACAGGGAGTGGAGAAGGACTCACAAGATGGCTGACACTGGCTACTGCTGTGGGGAGCACAAGGCCCTGCTGCCAACTGTGCACCAACAAACAGCAGGACACCACTGACTGACATCCTGAGAGACAACTTCCACTCCCTGCAATGCAAGCACGTTCCATGGTGGGATATCTGGCTGGCTGGGTGGGAAGGGGGACTTGCAGCACTGACCATAGTCACCAGCACCTCCCCTCACACCCCCCCAACACAAACTCCACAGTACCCACCTGGTAGAATGCAATGCCCTCCATCCTAACACAAGATCCCACAAAGCACCACCACCCTGGGTTATGTTGTGTGAAGCACAGGGACACTCTTGGGACTCTTAGCCAAACAACTGCCAGGACAACACTCCCAGCCATCCTGTCAGCACAGCCAGCCCACCCCACAGGGAAGCAGAGTCAAAAGGAAGGAAGCATGGGCATGCTGGGAAGGGGGTGGAGGCAATAGCATGATGGGAGTCGTAGTCACAGACATTGCTCAGCCTCACAACTGGCCCATCAACACCACCCTGAACCATGCTCACATCACAGGGAGTGGAGAAGGACTCACAAGATGGCTGACACTGGCTACTGCTGTGGGGAGCACAAGGCCCTGCTGCCAACTGTGCACCAACAAACAGCAGGACACCACTGACTGACATCCTGAGAGACAACTTACACTCCCTGCAATGCAAGCACGTTCCATGGTGGGATATCTGGCTGGCTGGGTGGGAAGGGGGACTTGCAGCACTGACCATAGTCACCAGCACCTCCCCTCACACCCCCCCAACACAAACTCCACAGTACCCACCTGGTAGAATGCAATGCCCTCCATCCTAACACAAGATCCCACAAAGCACCACCACCCTGGGTTATGTTGTGTGAAGCACAGGGACACTCTTGGGACTCTTAGCCAAACAACTGCCAGGACAACACTCCCAGCCATCCTGTCAGCACAGCCAGCTCACCCCACAGGGAAGCAGAGTCAAAAGGAAGGAAGCATGGGCATGCTGGGAAGGGGGTGGAGGCAATAGCATGATGGGAGTGGTAGTCACAGACATTGCTCAGCCTCACAACTGGCCCATCAACACCACCCTGAACCATGCTCACATCACAGGGAGTGGAGAAGGACTCACAAGATGGCTGACACTGGCTACTGCTGTGGGGAGCACAAGGCCCTGCTGCCAACTGTGCACCAACAAACAGCAGGACACCACTGACTGACATCCTGAGAGACAACTTACACTCCCTGCAATGCAAGCACGTTCCATGGTGGGATATCTGGCTGGCTGGGTGGGAAGGGGGACTTGCAGCACTGACCATAGTCACCAGCACCTCCCCTCACACCCCCCCCAACACAAACTCCACAGTACCCACCTGGTAGAATGCAATGCCCTCCATCCTAACACAAGATCCCACAAAGCACCACCACCCTGGGTTATGTTGTGTGAAGCACAGGGACACTCTTGGGACTCTTAGCCAAACAACTGCCAGGACAACACTCCCAGCCATCCTGTCAGCACAGCCAGCTCACCCCACAGGGAAGCAGAGTCAAAAGGAAGGAAGCATGGGCATGCTGGGAAGGGGGTGGAGGCAATAGCATGATGGGAGTGGTAGTCACAGACATTGCTCAGCCTCACAACTGGCCCATCAACACCACCCTGAACCATGCTCACATCACAGGGAGTGGAGAAGGACTCACAAGATGGCTGACACTGGCTACTGCTGTGGGGAGCACAAGGGCATGCTGGGAACTGCACACCAACCAACAGCAGGACACCACTGTCAGCCATCTTGCCATTGCCCTCACACCCACACACACTGAACTCCCCACAAAAGCAAGTAAGTATGGGAATGCTGGGAAGTGGGGTGGAGGCAATAGCATGATGGGAGTCACAGTCACAGACATAGCTCACCCCCACAACTGTCCCATCAACACCACCCTGAACCATGCTCACATCACAGGGAGTGGAGAAGGACTCACAAGATGGCTGACACTGGCTACTGCTGTGGGGAGCACAAGGCCCTGCTGCCAACTGTGCACCAACAAACAGCAGGACACCACTGACTGACATCCTGAGAGACAACTTACACTCCCTGCAATGCAAGCACGTTCCATGGTGGGATAACTGACTGGGTGGGTGGGTGGGTGGGAAGGAGGTCTGGCTGTCAACCAAACACAATCAATGCAGACCATGTTCACACCCCAGAGAATACATAGAAATGCCCAAATAATGCAGGACAATGTGCCACACCAATATCAACCCCTGACTGTGACGACTTAGGACAATACAATGTACAGGCCCGCACCCCGAGGCACAGTCACAACTGTCAGGTGTGTCAACCACTGATGCCTGCAGAAACATGACATACATTGTTTGTGTCTCCCAAAAACAGGTGATGATAGGGACACAGCAGCAGACGCTGAGGAGTCCCAGTCCCAGGCTCAAGAGGATGCCGAGCTCACTGGCGTCGTACAGCCTCTGTCCTCCTCGGACGATGAAGAACAACCTGGCACATCCGGTGCAAGTCAACATGCTGCACCAGCAGGACCACCAGCTGCAGCACCAGCAGGTCCACCAGCTGCACCCCCTGCACCCACCCCTCCAACGACTGTCACCACGAATACCATCCCTGCCGACATGGACAGAATAAGGAACAACACCAGCGCAGTGACCCTGGACCAACCTGGGGCCATGGACACCACCACCACCACCAACCCCCAAGGTGGACCAGGGTTATCTGTGCGTGCAACTGCACACACTGCACATGTCAGCAGGGGTGGTGGGAGGGGTGGGAGACAGAGGTCGCTGCTTGCAGACGTTGCTGGTGTGCATGAAGACCCACAACTGGTACGCATAGCTGATGCGTACCAGTCCAGCACCGGAGAGCTCAGCCAGGTAGTGGGGCTCCTCAGAGACATCAAACAGCAGCAGGCTGCCCATCATGCCCGCTTGGACTCCCACATGTCCCATGTGGAGTCACACATGTCACGTGTGGACTCCCACATGTCACGTGTGGACTCCCACATGACCCGCGTGGAGTCCAAGTGGGATGTACTACATGAGATGACGGCGGTGCACAGGGACATTTTACAATGCCTCCGCCAGATGAACAGCAACCAGTCCACACCTCCCTGTGTGCCAACAACATCTGGTACCGAACAAACTGCAACTGCCACAGGGAGGGAGGAGGACTCTGGCGGAGAGTCCCCTGCACCGCAGCAGCCTGCACTTGAGGGCCCCCCCAAGAAGAGGGGTCGTCCGAGGAGGGGAAAGTGAGAGGCTGATGGCCAAGCGCAACTCCCAGGAAGCCTGAACCTGTTCTGGATTTTCGCCTTTGTGCACAGACTGTTCACCCTGTTGATGGCAACACTACTCCCACACATTGCATGGGGAGTACAAGTTGGAACAATGTGTCAGACAACTGTGGCCCCGATACTGGGGATCCTGTCTACCTGGACTTTCTATTCATCTAGGAACTTGGGATTGCAAGATTCATGTACAGCACAATCCATCCTATGCACTATTATCACAATAAACACACTAATACACCATACTTGCCTCTGTCGTGATTCCAACGTGGGTGCTGTTATGGGGATGATGAACTGCAAAATTACACAGTGTATGCGAACTGCAACAGCAAGGACAACACAGGCATGTGAGTACAGGCAACGTGACACATATGAGGGAGACACACCACCAGGGCTACACAACACATACACACCTAGGCCATCTGACTCATTGCCTACACTGATGTTGCCAGGGAAGACGGTGCAATGCACAGACACCACACCCATTCCCAGTTGTAGTCAAGTAGCCCACAGGTGCAGTAAGCAAATGGCAGTCAAATGTGTGACCACAGACAACGCACATCACTAAGTGAAGCACAGGTTTATTACACAGTAGCAACATGCCGTAACCACTACAGATGCAAGGTAACCCCACCTGGTAGCGGGCACACAGTCAACAACTGTAGACAGAAGGAAGTCCATGGGTGTGGCGCACATCACCTGTAGGGACACAACAGCTACCAGCCTGGATGTGCAATCACGTCGTCGGTGGACACAGTTGACCAAACGAATCTGAAAGTACCCTGTGAAGGACAGAAATGACACACAGTCAAAAGCAATGCAGTACAGGACAGAACAGCAAAACTCATGCACAATACATGTTACAAGATACCCACCCAGAACCAAGTTAGCATGTCAACACTGTTGGGGAGTACAGCCCACCTGTCACCACACATCGCAACACACATCCTGTCAAGTAGCCCATGGACACACTCCAACAGCACCAGAGCACCACCCACACATCATGCCAACTCACATCATTCACATGACACCTCAGGATACTCACATTCAGCTAAAGAAGTTGGTGATGAGCTGTGTGCGGACATCACCATCACCATCATCATCATCATCGTCACTGGCATCGTGGTCCAGGCCAGGATCCTCCACAGGTGGCGGATGTTGGTCATCGTCATCCTGGATGAGAGGCAACTCCTTCCGCACTGCCAGGTTGTGGAGCATGCAGCAGACGATGATAATCTTGAACACTTTCGCAGGGGCATATGGGAGGGACCCTCCGGTCTTGTCCAGGCAGCGGAAGCGGCTCTTCAGGAGACCAAAGGTCCGCTCAATCACTCTCCTGGTCCGACCATGTGCCTCATTGTAGCGCATCTGGGCAGGTGTCACAGGGTTCCTGAGGGGTGTCAGCAACCACGGCATGTTGGGGTATCCCGAGTCACCTACGGACAGACAAGTGCACATCAGCTGACTTGGAAAAGTGGGCGGAATACTACAGATCAGATCACACACAATGGCACAAAGTCAGTACACACCGACAAGCCAGGCACGCTGGTTCTGCATCTGTGCCATCAACCTGGGGATGCGACTACTCCTCATCACAAAGGCATCGTGTGCTGAACCAGGGAAACGGGCACACACGTGTGTGATGGTCATGTCTGCAAGACACACCACCAGTGCATTGACCGAGTGGTAGTGCTTGCGGTTCCTGTAGGCCTGCTCCTGGGCCTGTGGTGGTACCAAAGCCACATGTGTCCCATCAATGGAGCCAATGACATGCGGCATCCTCCCCAGGGCATAAAAGTCACTCTTCACGTCAGTGAGTCGTCGCAGTCTAGGGAAATAGATGTACCGGTTCAGGAAGAGCAACATTGCCGCCAAGAAATCGCGGAGCACACGGCTGAACATGGTCTGTGACATCCCACCAGCAGACGCCACAGTATGTTGGAAGGTACCGGTGGCAAAGAAGTGTAGGGCTGCCATCACCTTCACCTTGGGGGTCAGCGCTGTAGGATATGGCCGGCCAGGCTGCAAATGTGGGGACAACTGCACTGCCAAATCCTCAATCAGCTGCCTGGTGAAGCGGTACCGTCGGATGCTGTCCCGTTCCACCATCGTTGCCAGGTCTGGGAATGGCCGATGGACAGCAGGAGCCCTGCAGTGCAGAGGAGAAGTAAGCAAGATCGTCAGTCACCCCACATATGCGGCATTGAACACACTCAAGATCCCAACATACATCATCATGAGGCACAACTACATGAAGTGTGCAGTACCGGAACGACATGTATGGTACATACATGGCCAACATCTGTCAACACGGTCCTACAGGTGGCATCAATTTGTCCCAGGTTGGCCCATTGGATATCATGATGCTGTGTCACAGTCACCCCCAGTGACATGTGAGGACAGATGTGCCCCAGGCACCACAGCTCAACGACAGGCACATTCCCAGGGACCCTGTAATGCCACATGGACACTGGCATCACCTGGAGTATCATGTGTACACCACAACAAAACAAACATGACCCCCACAGGTAGTGGCCACACTTGCCATGGCAGGAGAGCCATGGACGTCTGTGACACACACGCACAACATCAGAGTCCATGCACACACAACGTGGATGTGGAGACTGTCTCCCATTGTGCACATGAAATCAGAGACATTGTAAACACTACATGCACAAAGACTGTGGAGGGCCATCACTATTGTGCCACTGGGACACCCTGGCTCAAACATACCGTCCCACATGGGACTCACGGGGTATGTGACATGACATACACAAACACCACTGTGAAATGTGACCATGGCACATGCACAGATATGAACAGTTGCACATCACAGTGGTCACGTACACGTAACACCCAGGATCCTGTCCCCATGAACACGTGCACAGCCTGGGGGTGGCTGCCCACAGGTGACACCCACAGGACAACATGTACACCAACATACACACAATAGGAAATGCAGCCTTACATGCCTTCATGATAAGGTGTGGACAGGCTGTCGTGATGTAGGTGTGCCCCTCACTCCCTGGGAGCTATCTGTGGCTGGCATATGTCCATCTGAGACAGGCATGCTGACATATGCCAGTCACATGTACAGTGATGCGTTGAACAGCAATGGACCGATCGGTGCCTCCGGCCGGCCCATTGCATTCAATGTGCGGGTACGCGTTGTACCCCTGTGCGCGTTGAACAGCAATGGACCGATCGGTGCCTCCGGCCGGCCCATTGCATTCAATGTGTGCGGGTACGCGTTGTACCCTGTGCGCGTTGTACTGCAATGGACCGATCGGTGCCTCCGGCCGGCCCATTGCATTCAATGTGTGCGGGTACGCGTTGTACCCCTGTGCGCGTTGTACTGCAATGGACCGATCGGTGCCTCCGGCCGGCCCATTGCATTCAATGTGTGCGGGTACGCGTTGTACCCCTGTGCGCGTTGTACTGCAATGGACCGATCGGTGCCTCCGGCCGGCCCATTGCTTTCAATGTGTGCGGGTACGCGTTGTACCCCTGTGCGCGTTGTACCTCAATGGACCGATCGGTGCGCACCCATTGACAATGGGCTTGCCTGGCAACGGACGCGTTTTCGAATATTCGAACGAGTCGGTTGCTGGAAAATCAGTTGGTCACCCACAACAATGTTGCAAAATCATGTATGTCATGAAGTTGAAATTTTGAAGGATGCTGTGGGCGTGTTTTGGTGCTGCTATTCCATGGATTGGCCAGATTCAGAAGATGCAAACGACTTGGACCTATCACTTTGGACACAAGGGACAGTATCTGCCTCTCCAGCACATATATATTGCTGCATGTTCCCCTGAGAGCCCACTTGCCTGCACTACATGCTCCAGGACGACATCTGCCACTGCACTGCTGCTGTCTCTGCCCCTCTGGACCCTGCAATGGCACGTACTGTGGAGAGAGCCCCAGCCTTCAGCCTTGAAGAGAACCAGGCCCTGCTGGACAGCCTACTTCCACAGTACAGCAAGCTGTATGGGACACCAGGGGAGCAGGTGAGTGTTCTGTGCACTGCCTTTCTGAATGTGCATTTTGTCTGACTAGCAAGGCTGAGAGTCAGCACACCACTGGCTAGCAGGCTCACTGAGTAGTTGTCACCCCCCATAGTGTGTAGTGACTTGCACTGGACAGGTATGGTGCAGTGACAGTGCTTCTGAACAGGGTTTTACTCCCCATGCTATGATACCATGTAGTGACTCCTGGAAAACTGTCCATGGGCAGCCGTGCACTGCCTGGGTAAACCATGTGCCCCTGTGATTGCGACATGTATATGCAACTGTGTCATGCACGGATATGTTGCATGTGTAGTAATGTCCTTATCACTTTGTCATCCTGACAGGCTTCTGCCCATCGGAAGCATGAGATCTGGAAGGACATCGTCCGGGCTGTCCGGTCCGTGGGGGTCTACAAGCGCCGGATCCGCAACTGCCAAAAGAGGTGGCAGGACCTTCGGGGCTGGACCCGGAGGATTGCACGGGTCCAGCTGAAGCTGTCGCCTCCTCGCAGGAGGGGCGGAACACGGACCCTGACCCCCACATGCTCAGGATCCTGGCGGTGGTCTTTCCAGACCTGGATGGGCAGCTGAAGGCCAGAGAGCAGCAAGGAGGGGGTGAGTCAAAGACTGCACTGTGTACTCTGTCTAACATGTTATGTGCCCTCCTCGGGCCAGGTTGAACTGCCACAGTACAGCAGTCATGTTGTCCAGGAGCCATGTCCCTCTATTGTGCACTGCCCACTCCTCATCTGATACCCAGGTGTGGCCCTTACATGCAGGGAATCCTGTCACTTAGGACTGTGTCCTTGCAGTTTGCTTGACTCAAGGTGGGAGACAGCATCTGTTTCCCTGACTCTGTGGTGGGCATCATGGGTGGGTCCATTGCTTACACAATGCCTGTATTCTGACATGTATTCAGCGTGTTACTTTGATCTGTGGTCCAATTGCTGAGCTGATCCACCACATGTGGCTGGGGTACCTGGCACACACCCATGCTGCGGGTGGGAACAATGTTTGGGCCCCAGGAGTATGTATATGACGTGTGTCACACATACTTAGCCAGCTGCCTACAGTCCAGGGCTCATCCCTCATTCATGTGGGGCTGGACAGTCATGCCTACTCCAGGCCATACAATACACTCTGTACTCCCACTCCCGTGTATCAGTGGACACATTGTGCACAGTGATTTGCCCCTCAGGTGTCTGCCTCTGTGTCAGTGTGCTGTGGATTAGTCGCCAGGACTGCTGTGGAGTTTCTTGGTAGGGGCTCAGCATGCCACTGGAGATGTGACCATAGGAGACGATACTTGTGTGACACATAGGTGTCTGATCAGCTGCCCATGCAGACTGGGGCATGTAAATGTGAAGTTCAGGTAGCTGTTCCCCATGCACAGCAGAGTGTGAGGGGCTCAGGTTCAGAGGGTAGTGTCACAGGTCTCCCATATGTCCAATAGGTATGACCTGGACAGATGAGGGTTAAGAGGATGTGTTGTGGGGGGATGTACATGTGCACTTGTGCAGCTCCAGGACTTGCATTCCCCATGACCTACTATTGTGACACAGTGCAGAGTGTTGTTGTCTGGCTGCAAAGTCATACATCACTGAGACAGTGATGTATGACTTTGCAGTCATGCCTCCGCCATGGCATGTGTCTACTGATTGGTGATCCTGCAGGGGAGTGACATGTGCTACATGCACACCATAGTGGCGCTGGCTATCAGGACATGGGTGCATCATGGTGTCTGTCGCTGGTATGCATCACATGCATTTCCTATTTGACTCTGGGCATCCCTTACATCCGTAAACCTGTACTGACTCAGTGGCAAGAGCTGTGATGTGTCCACACCGTGTCCTCTGCACTGTCCAACTACTGTGTACTTGGTGCATGTGTCAACACTGGGGTGTTGCAATCCAACAGACACCAGACAGATGGGTGCAAGGCCATGTGGGATGTGAGTGCCATGCTTGGCATCAGACTGACAATTGACTTCTCCTGTTCAATTAGTGCACTTTTAGCAATGTACAACTAATGATGCCAGGGCTTGCTCTGTGATGTGCTGTGCTCACAGTGGTGTGTGCGTTATGTGCAGGTGACTGATGTCTGTCTGTTTCCCCATTGTTTGCAGATACATCCACGGCCACGGAAGGGGACAGCTCCACGGACCAGGAGGAGCCGGAGAGCCAGACTGGGTCAGCAGCCGAGGAGTGGTCGGAGGGACCCAGTGGCACGGAGGGCGAGGGAGCCACACCGAGGAGTCCTCAGCAGCATCCACCTCAGCTGAGGACCAGAGCAACTCGGAGGATGACTCCCTTGTGGAGGCGGGTGTCAGCAGCCACCACACCCCAGCTAGTGTTGCTGTCCCCGCCACCACCAGCACCACCACCGCCCTCCCATCGGCTCCCATTCCCCAGGTCCGTGGAGGCTCCCATGTCCGGGAGCGTGTCTCCTTTGGGCCAGGCACCGCACCCCTGCCCCTGTGTCCCCTGCTGCCCTGAGTGAGGAGTCTGTGTACCTCCTTCGCCAGCTCCATGTAGGGCAGACAGCCATGCTGAGTGTCCTCCATGCGCACACCGCGCTGTTGACTCAGCTGGTGTCGTTCATGGAGGGCATCTCATCGGGCATGTCTGACCTACAGAGGGGCAATAGGTCCATGGACTCCTCCCTGACGGCAGCAGTGTCCCTCCTCAAACGGTCCCTCACCCCTCCTGCCTCTGCTCCATCCACACTCCCCAGCACCTTACCCATCCCAGGCACACACACACTGGCACACACCAGCACACACACATCCAGCACACTGACACACACGCCAATGACAAAACGCACACGCACGCACATTCAGGGGACTGAAGCCAGACTCACAGGGGATGGGGCCCTGGAACACACACACGCATCCACATGCACTGCGCAGTCCTCAGTTCCCTCTCCCTCCAAAGCACCCTCCCTTGCCTCACCTGCAACCCCAAAGTCACAGCAGCTCTTCCTCTGTGACCTCGGCCTCTTCCCCACCGATGAAGCTGCTCCAGCATCCCGGGGGAAGAGGAAGCCCACCCACACGGAGCAGAGTGCCCCTCGCCCCCGGACACCCTCCCCCAGGCGCAGACGGACTGAGGCCCCCACCCGCAAGTCCCCCGGAGTGCTAAGAGCAAGACCCCACCACCGCCCTGCAGCTCAGGCACAAGGTCTCCGTCCTCCATCCCTCAGGCCCCCACTGCACAGGTGCCCCACCACACCCTGCCCCAGGTTCCCCCACCCACAGATATACCATCCCCAAGATGCTCCGGCCTTCTCCCCCTGCCACTTGCTCTCCCAGCACCACACCCCCGCTGCGCTTGTCTGTGCCACTGATGTGGTGAGGGTGTCCCCCCTCTGTCCAACCCACCTTGCCTGTTCCCCATTCTCCTCCCCTGGAGGTAGGCACTGCAGTGGAGTCCACTACCGCCCTGTCTGACTTGGGCACTGCAGTGGCGGACCTGTCCACCCCATCTGCAGGGTCCACTGCAGTTGTGCCGGCACCCACGACATCTGTGTCATGCCCCCAGTTGTGCCGGCACACACCATGTCAGACACCTCCACTGCAGTTGTCAGTGGCTCTCCAGCACCCACCACCCCTTCCCTGACTCCCCCTGGTGAGCCCTGATCCTGTCCCTGCGGTGCCTGGCCTGCCCCCGGTTGCCCCTCCTAGTGGATTGTCCCTGGTATTGTGCAGGCATGCGTAGGGTGACATCTGCCAGTGTCACCCTGTTTGAACTTTGACAATGGACTGGCCATTGGCCTTTGCTCTTTTTCAGGACTTCGTTTGGCCTCAACACATATGCTGAATAAAGCAACTTTCTTTTCTCTAGTGCTCATGCTTCAGATGTACATGTTGTTGGTGCAGCTAACCATGCCCTTGCTGCAGTGATGGTGATATCTGGTCTCATGATTATGAAGTGTTACTGTGCAGGAACCCATGTGGTCCAGGGGGAATGTGTCCTATCATGTGGTGTATCCATGTCATCAATAGCAGCATCTGAGGGTGTCATGTGTTCAGTATTTGGCAATGGGTTTCCTACTTACATTGGCAATTTCATATCTGTGGCTTCCACCCCTGCACATCTGTTGTGCCTGCCATCGTTGCATTTGTCTACTTCCCTGACCGTGTTGCCATCTCCAGTGGACATGCAGGTTTGGGCATCAATGGGGAGGGACTCATCCGTGTAGTCAGTGCAACATTGCTATACAAGTGTGTTGGATCTGTGCTGATGATTCCGTTGGCACATCCATGACCAGGCTGATGTGATGGGAGCCCTCATTTGGTGCTAATTGTTGATTGTGTGACCAAGTGCTCAGCTGACATGATGGGGCCCTACTGAGGCAACATATGGCACAGCTTTCCTCACACAGGAGTGGAGTCCCCTCATGGCAGTGTGTACACGTGTGACATTGCCTGCGCCCAAGGTGTGTGTTGTATGTGCATGTCTGTGTGTTCACTTCCATTCATCTGCGCATGCTGTGATCCCTAGTGTTGTACCTGTTTGTGATGCTTGCTGACTTGAGCTATGTTCCCCCAAAGTCTTCTCCCTGTGTTCTCTGTGATGTGGGTGCATGGCACATTACTGGTCATCAGGGTGTCACCCATAGGTGTGTTTGCTGTCAGGGCAGAGTTTGTGTGCTGACGCAGATGGGTCACAGTCAGGTTTCCCTTTGGCACTTGTTGTTTGCCCCTGTCATGTGATTTCCAGTTTGTGTTATCTTTCAGTGATTGTGACACGTTGTGTGTGTGACTGCTGGCACTCCTTAGGGTCCGGGCTGCAATGTTGGTTGTTGTCTATGTGTGTTCTTTGTGGGTGACCTTGGCTTCTTCATTGGTGTGTGACTGTGGCTGGGATCCCATTGGTCGGTGTGGTATTGCCGTCATGTCCATGTACAGCGTAGTGTGCAGTGTGTCAGACATTCAGGAGTCTTGTTGAGTGTCCATGTGTGATGTGTTTCTACACCTTGGTTCCCACCCACCACCCTGGAATAGTAATGGGTGCATGTGCAATGTCACCAGTGCATGTGTACTTCACTGCTGCACATTGTTGGAGGTCGAGGGGTGTGGTCTTGAGTGTGTGCAGATGAGAGTTGTTGCCCGGCTAGTCCCCTGCCTCCATGTTGGCCTTGGCTTACTGGCCATGCTGATTGATTTGTGCTTGTGTAGGTGTGATGGTAGTTAGTTGCTCAGGACACCTGACTGTGGTTCACAGTGTGAACGACATTTAGCTTTGTCATCACAGTGGTATTTTTCTTCAGCCCAGGGTCACCACATTGTGGGGGCCCTGGGGGTGGTGCTGTGGTGTGTCTGTGACTTGCTGTGTCAGTTGTTGTTCCTACGTGCCTGTGTGACATGTGTGTTTTGTGCTCCCTCTCACCTGTCAATGCCTGCTTGCCCACATAGGGGATTTGGATCCATGAGTTACCTTAGTGTGGCAGTGTATGCACATCTGTATGATTGGTATTCAGCTCTCCTCATGTGTTGTGTTGTTGCCTGGGGACACTGGCACCCCCACCCCTCACCTGCTGTGTATGATGACAGTGTTGGTCTGCCTGTTTGTGTTTGTGCATCTGCACCACTGCATTGGCATATCTTGGGTGTGCCATTGGCTGTATGTTGTTTGGTGTGTTTCCCCTGCTGTCCCTGGGACTCCTAGGTCATCGGTCAGCACAGTGATCATGGTTTGTGTGTCCCATTGCTGCCATGGTATGGTATCTGTTCACCTCACATCTGCTGTCTCCACAGGGTATCTGCATTTGTGTGCCCATTGGTGCAAATATGTGGGTCTGCATTCTGATGGTCACTTCTGTCATTGTGTCATTGATGACTGTTGACGGTCTCAGCCCCCATGGGTGTTGTTTGTCTGCACATGGCCAAAGGAATGTTTCATTTGCACTGCAGTATTTGGCTCCCCCAATTTATGTTGCAATGGGACACATACACTACTTTGCCACAGATGAGTTTTTGGTTCTGTGACCAGGAATGATCCATGCAGTTTGGCAGTTGCAGCTCTTTCTTTGTCAACAATTACCTTTTGGTCACTGTGATGATGAGGGTGTAGACCCCATTGCCACAATGGTCAAAATGTGCTTCAGCTATGGACCCCACACTTACCTTTTGGTCACTGTGATGATGGGGGTTTAGACCCCATTGCCACAATGGTCAAAATGTGCTTCAGCTATGGACCCCACACTTGCCTTTTGGTCACTGTGATGATGGGGGTTTAGACCCCATTGCCACAATGGTCAAAATGTGCTTCAGCTATGGACCCCACACTTGCCTTTTGGTCACTGTGATGATGGGGGTTTAGACCCCATTGCCACAATGGTCAAAATGTGCTTCAGCTATGGACCCCACACTTGCCTTTTGGTCACTGTGATGATGGGGGTTTAGGCCCCATTGCCACAATGGTCATGGGCTGCTTGCATTGTGGGTGCCACACACATATATGTGTGGCACATGTGCTAGGGGGTCACATTGTATGTTCAATGTCATGTTCGGTGTTGTAGGCATTTGACACAGCCTGCTCACACGCTTGTCATGGTGGTGGGGGGATGTCTTAATCTTGCATTCCCTAGGTTGTGGTGTGCTTGTTGTGTCATGCATTGTCCATCCTATGAGTGGGGGTGGTAGTAGTGGTAGGCATCCTGCCCCCTGGCTAAGGGTGGTAGTAGTGGTAGGCTTCCTGCCCCCTGGCTAAGGGTGGTAGTAGTGGTGGGCATCCTGCCCCCCTGGGTGAGGGTGGTAGTAGTGGTAGGCATCCTGCCCCCTGGGTGAGGGTGGTAGTAGTGGTAGGCATCCAGCCCCCCTGGCTAAGGGTGGTGGTAGGCATCCAGCCCGCCCTGGGTGAGGGTGGTAGTAGTGGTAGGCATCCAGCCCCCTGGCTAAGGGTGGTAGTAGTGGTAGGCATCCAGCCCCCCTGGTTGAGGGTGGTAGTAGTGGTAGGCATCCAGCCCCCCTGGCTAAGGGTGGTGGTAGGCATCCAGCCCGCCCTGGGTGAGGGTGGTAGTAGTGGTAGGCATCCAGCCCCCTGGCTAAGGGTGGTAGTAGTGGTAGGCATCCAGCCCCCCTGGTTGAGGGTGGTAGTAGTGGTAGGCATCCAGCCCCCCTGGGTGAGGGTGGTAGTAGTGGTAGGCATCCTGCCCCCTGGGTGAGGGTGGTAGTAGTGGTAGGCATCCAGCCCCCCTGGCTAAGGGTGGTGGTAGGCATCCAGCCCGCCCTGGGTGAGGGTGGTAGTAGTGGTAGGCATCCTGCCACCCTGGCTAAGGGTGGTAGTAGTGGTAGGCATCCAGCCCCCTGGCTAAGGGTGGTAGTAGTGGTGGGCATCCTGCCCCCTGGGTGAGGGTGGTAGTAGTGGTAGGCATCCAGCCCCCCTGGCTAAGGGTGGTAGTAGTGGTGGGCATCCAGCCCCCTGGGTAAGGGTGGTAGTAGTGGTAGGCATCCAGCCCCCTGGCTAAGGGTGGTAGTAGTGGTAGGCATCCAGCCCCCTGGTTGAGGGTGGTAGTAGTGGTAGGCATCCAGCCCCCCTGGCTAAGGGTGGTAGTAGTGGTAGGCATCCTGCCCCCCTGGGTGAGGGTGGTAGTAGTGGTAGGCATCCTGCCCCCCTGGGTGAGGGTGGTAGTAGTGGTAGGCATCCTGCCCCCTGGGTGAGGGTGGTAGTAGTGGTAGGCATCCTGCCCCCCTGGGTGAGGGTGGTAGTAGTGGTAGGCATCCTGCCCCCTGGGTGAGGGTGGTAGTAGTGGTAGGCATCCAGCCCCCCTGGCTAAGGGTGGTGGTAGGCATCCAGCCCGCCCTGGGTGAGGGTGGTAGTAGTGGTAGGCATCCAGCCCCCCTGGGTGAGGGTGGTAGTAGTGGTAGGCATCCTGCCACCCTGGCTAAGGGTGGTAGTAGTGGTAGGCATCCTGCCCCCTGGCTAAGGGTGGTAGTAGTGGTAGGCATCCTGCCACCCTGGCTAAGGGTGGTAGTAGTGGTAGGCATCCAGCCCCCTGGGTAAGGGTGGTAGTGGTGGTGGGCATCTGGCACCCCCTGGCTAAGGGTGGTTGTGGTGGTTGGCATCCAGCCCCCCTGGGTTGGGGTGGTGGCGCGCATTCAGGCCCCTGTGTGCATATGTGGCATTGGTGATGGGCATCCCGCCCCTATGGTGCTGCTGTTGCAAGTATATTCAGATTCCCAGTGTATGTGTGTGATGTGTCGTGTACGTGTTGTATGTGTTTTGTGGTTGGTGTCTGACTTACCTTCTGCGCCGTACGCGTCCGTGCCTGTTCCGGTAGTAGATGTAGAATATTGGTATGATCGGGACGAAGGGATTCATGGTTGGTTCGTGTCGTTCGTCCTTCTCGTTGCTTCGCGTCGTCCTCGTCGCTTGGCTTCGTCCTCGTCGCTTCGCTTCGTCCTCGTCGC
>CAWUFW010026280.1:0-35092 GCA_963921515.1 Calotriton arnoldi | reverse complement strand
CCTGAAGGGAGTTGACCTAAACAAAGCAACAGCTTAAGGGGGCTGACTCAGAGGCCCTTTCTATATTCTCTATTGTATCTTGTGTGTTGTGTGTTGTGCTGACTTGAGACCTTGTGGAGAGCTTAAGTTGTCTTTAGTCAGATGGAGAAACTGAAAACCTTTTATGGCCAGTGCTGAGATACCTCTATGAGGTCACCCTTGCTCTTATTAATTCTTGTCATTGATTGGTTGATTGAATCATTCATTCATTCATTGGTGCCCAAGATGTGTACGGTCCGCTTTGTTTATGCATAATAACGTACACACATTTATTTCGGTATTCCACAACAGGCATGGCTTTATATAACATTCTGAATGCTCGTTATCAGCTGTTTGTTACGAGCACTGGAAAGTAGAAGGGCCTTTTTCATTTATTTTGTGTTTTGTGGTATATTTGGTTTTCTCATAGCATACAGTGTTTCTAGAAGTATTTTTGTGAATGTATCAAAGCAAGAATTGCAGATGTTGCAGGAGCACTTCTGGTCTGGCAGTCCCTTATAGCCATTTCTGGGCTGCATGTCCCTATGCTGAGGTCTGCCTGATGTGGGGAAGCTGAGGTCTTCTGAACTCAGGGCATGTGCAGTGATAGACTGAGATCCTCCTCTCAGGTGAGCAGACCATTGCAAACTGCCTGCAGACGGAGCCGGTACTCATCAGAGGCAAGAGCCTTGGGTCTCCGCCGTACCAGCACATGTATCACCCCTGGGAGCTTGCTAAAGTGGAATCCCTTCCAGACCCTGCCATTGGCAGCTGGTGGACCATTCATGAAAGACTGACCAACTGCAAGCATCTGGGTTACAGAGAAGGAGACCTTCTTGGAGGTACAATACCATCCTTTATGGCACTGAGGTTGTTGTGAGTTAGAGCAAGGTGGGAAATATGCAGTCCAAGAGACAGAGTACTGAAGAAACAAATGTTCCTAAACATCTCTCAGAGCTGAAGTTGGTGTTATCAGAACATTTTACTGCAGAAATAGAGGTTGTTAATGTTCCCTCAGAAGATACACATTTGCTTCTACAAAAGGGAGATGAATATATTCAAACATATTTCCTCTATACATAGTGTATTTACCCAAATAACAATACATTTGTGGTATTTAAAGATGATTACTATTAATTCCGTTTTTTCTTTATATATTTCCAGGAACAAGAACCACTTTGAAATGACCCTCAGAGAATCTTACGAAGCCTTGACTCAAGGTGTTGACACTTTGGACTTTACAGGAAGTTCTATTCCGTGTGACCTGCTCCTGATTGGGGATAAAGCCTTCCCTGTGATGGTGAGCGACTCTGGCCAAGTTCTCATCGCAGCTTCTCACTACGGGAAGGGCCGGATCGTGGCCATCGCTCATGAGGCCTACTTCTATAGCCCAAAGTTCTCACAGTTCCTCCTCAATGCTGTCCACTGGCTGAAACCCTCAGCAGATGCTCTGGTTGGTGTCCAGTCTACCTTTGCCTCCTTGGTGAAGACCTTCTCTGATCATGGCATCAAGGTGCAGTCCACTGGTGGGTTTCTGGAATCCTTTGGCGTGTATTGCATGGACGCCTATAATGCCAATCAGAAGAAAGAGCTTATTGCATTCGTGAAGAACGGAGGTGGTGTCCTCATCGGAGGTCAAGCCTGGTATTGGTCCTACTCACACGGCACAGAAAAGGTCTGCTTTGAATTTCCTGGAAACCAAGTGATCAATGTGTCCGGCATCTATTTCACATCCAACTATGGTGAGAGGGGAGTTTTCTCAATCTCAAAAGAAGTCCCGATTTGCCCATTGCTTGTCCGGTGAGTGAAAACAAGGTCAAACATGAACTGTGGTGATTAAAACTGAATCAGTGATACAGTTTCACTTTTCTACATACATGGGGTACCAACTCAGCACGTGGAAGGGACACCCAAAACACATCCCTTCCAAATACTGAATCATAATCAATTTCTAAACATATTTTAGCAATTTGGAAAACGTATTACATAAGAAAAAAGGTTTTTGCATTCGAAAACTCTCTGATTTGCTGATTGGAAGGGGTTGCAAATACTAAAACCCTTTGTACATTTGTACAAAATAAACAAATGCAGGCACTCTGTCTAGGCAGAGAAGTATTGGTACACGTGACTTGTGAATAATTAAAATGGCATTGGTATGTGTGACAGTGGATTAAAGTGTTGAAGTGCGACTGATAGAGGTGGGGAAGTGGCAGTGCAAGGATTTCATTTAGTTGTCACCAAGGCTCACAGCTGCAGTCCCTGGCTTTCCTCTTTGTGACCCCCGGGCTTCAGAAGTGGCAAAATCAGTGCCAAGAACATAGTGGCAAATTACACTTATGCCCATTTTTTTCACTAATAGTGAATAATAATATATTATTCACTATTAATGTAATAAAAATGTTGCACCAGGATCTGCAACAATGCCTGCACTGGCAGCTGAGGTAAGTAAAGAACATTTTACGTTGTATGTGTTCTTTTGGGTCAGAGTGTGTTTTTGTGAGAGTGACAATGTCATATGTGTGAGTTTGTGTATCTGAGTGAGCATGTAGGAGTGAAAGTAAGTGAGAGTCACTGATAGGTAGCAAGTTAGAATGAGTGAGACTGGCTGTCAGAAACTTTGTGTGAGTGAGTAACAATGAGTGAGTGAGAGTAAGAGTGACTTCAAGTGAATTAGAGTCGATGATTGAGAATGAATAAAAATGAACATGAGGGAGTGTTGGAGAGTGAGTGACAATGAATGAAAGTGAGGGACAAGTGAGTGAATGTAACTGAGTGAGAATGAGTGCAAATAAGTTGGAATGAGTAAGAGTTTGGGCGCTGGAGAAACTCAGTAAGTGATAATAAGAGTGTGAGTGAATGCAAGTGACAGTGAGTGAATGAATGAGTGAGAGTGAGTGTGATTATGGGACAGAGAGTAAGATGAGTACGAGTGTGAATAAGTAAACGAGTGAGTCAGTAAGAATGAGCAAGACTGATTGAATGAGAAAGAATGAGTGGGTGATAATGTGTGAGTGTAAGAGAAAATGAATAAGTGCATGTGAGTGAGTCAGAGTAAGACTGAGTGTGAATGAGTGAGAAGGGGGAGATAGTTTGTGAGTGCAAGAGTGAGAATGAATGATAGTGAGTGTGGTTGAATGTAAGTGAGAATTATTGTGTTCTATGCTTGGAAGTGTCCCATTTAGCACTGGTATACAAAAGGTAATTCTTGGCAAAATACTGGGACTGGCACACTGCAGGCAATTCTTTGCATGACAGGCACCTGAATGAATGAATGAATGAGACAAGCTTGTAAACCACATCAGTTGCTCCAACCGGAGCGTCCTGGCACTGAGTTGATATAAGAAAGCAAGGACCCGAGTCTCCCACCAGAGCAGCAGGGTCTCTAAAAGGGAATTTCTGGAATTGAGTTCCACAGACTGGGAGCCAGAAATGAGAAGGCTCTACCACCAGCTTTCACTTTATGCACCCTAGGAATGCATAAAAAGGTTTGGCTCACCGGTAGCCAATGTTGTGCTTTCAGACCCTGTCAATTTGAATTTCGCTTAGGAATATTCAGTGCAAGTCAAGCAGCCGCATTCTGAACCCATTGTAATCTATTGGTCAGGTCCTGCGGTGCCCTAAGGAAAAGGACATTGGCATAGTCCAGTCTTGATGTAATTAGTGCATGGACAATGTCTTTGTTTTAATTTCTATCCTGTGACAAAATGCTGGGACTGGCATACTGGAGGGAGTTAGTTTTTGGGGTAATTGGCACCCATTGTAAATTACTGGTACAGGCATAAAAGACGTAATTCTTGGTATATGGGGCACCTCTGGATAAATGCTGGTGCCGACATACTTGAGGAAACTCTTGGCAAATAGTTGGTAGCACATTTGAGGTAATTCCTCCTCATAAGGGAGGACAAGCATGGCATATGAGTGAACCATGACAAATTGGTGGCCTTGACATACTAGAGGTAATGTTTGACCTAAGGATCATTCATGATATATGCAAGGCATTAATAGAAAAATTCCAGCAAGAACATATTGAATGAACTTTTGGCATAGTGTGCATTAATTACAAATTGCTGAGCCTAGCACAATGGGGGATTTTATCGATGCCTAAGGGCAAACATAGCACATTTTGGATAAACATTTGGATCACCTATTGGTGATGAGTCAGGTTGAATTGGCCTGACATATCATAAAAGGACTTTGATATTTAATGAGTGCCCTTTCAGAGCCTATAGATCTTGAGCAAAGTTATGTGAAAATTGTGCTTCAAACTGCCCTGTTTGACCCTATTTTTTCAAAATGTTCTCAGGGAGAAAATCCCCATGTGAACACTGCTAGATGACGGGTAGCTTGATTGCTTTGCTCATTCGCTACAATTCAGAGCAAGTATTATGCCCCACCACTTTTAAAGATCATGTCAGCTCTTTATTATAGGTGGTGTCTAAAATAGACATTTGTTTGTTTTGGAATTTCAATATTGTCATCAATATGATGTCCGCTGGGTGAAGGTAATGTGACATCAATCCCTGGAGATTTGGAGTTATAGGTCATAAGATGTCAGTTCCTGTGATGTCATTAAGGTCAAAGTGTATAGGATCTCGCTTCTGCTACCCCTGGCATTTTAGTGAATAGGTGTCCATGTGACAGTCTTGGGCGCTCATGTTCAAAAGTTACGTTTCTTAAAAAAAAAAAAAAACCCTTCCTGAATTGCCATCATCTGAGACTAATAGTGATAAAGATATGACGTCTGTGCCTCAGATTTGAATACCTGAATTAGGAAGGTTTTGAACACTATGGGCCAGATGTACGACCTGTGAATATAGCGACTCGCTATTTGCGACAAATTGCGACTCTCAAATAGTGAGTCGCTATTTGGTACCTACAAACCGAATAGATAAAATGATTGCGAGTCGGTATTGACTCGCAACGCTATTTCGCCTACTCGCTATTTGCGAGTCGCTAAAGTCACGCAAATAGCGAGTCCCGTTAAAAAGACCCATTTTGTATCCACAATTTGCGAGTGTGCCTGAAACAGCCTAATAAAGCACTCGCAAATAGCGAAATTTGTAAAAAAAAAAGGGAAACACTTCCTGGTTGAGCTGAAGGACCCCAAAACAGCAAGTGGTGTCCAAGGATACTCCTGATCAAAACCCAAGCACATGTCCAGGTGCAGCAGCACTGTTGTACACTGCTGATTGAGCATTACAGACAGCATGAGCAGCAAGCCCAGCAAGAAGGGTACCAAGTAGAGGCTGAAGAAGCTGAAGTTTGCTGACAAGGAGCTGGACATAATAATGGAGTAATGTGGCAACCACCACAAGGAGTTATTTGGTAGTGCCTCACACTGTTTGCCAGAGTCTGAGAAGCGCAAGATCTGGCTCTGTATGCAGCAGCGCATAAATGCCCTTAGAGTTGCACATCGCTCCATTGACGACATCAAAAAACGCTGGTACGATCTTCGCTCCAGGGCAAAGGAGAGGGTGGCAGCACGGCTGGAAGAGGCAAAACGTACTGGAGGGGGACCATCCACTTCAGCTGAGCCTTCAGCAACTGAAGCCATTGTGGAAGCTACCCTGGAGAGGGCAGCTGTAGTAGGCTTCGGGAGTCTTGACACATCCCAGCCAGCAAGAAATCCTGGTAAGTGAGAAATGTGAATGTGATGTGTGAATACCCACTAAAGACTGTACTGTGCATGCATACTAATCAACCACAAACAAACATCCATGTACAACAAACAGACACCACTAGTGTTGCATCATGGGAGATGTAGTATGTGACAAATTCAGCGTAGTGAGGGAATTACTTGAGCTGATAAACATTGCAACACCACTGAAATAGTGACTCACATATTTTATTTTTTCTATCATATTTTGTCACAATGACACAGCATTGGAAGGAGAGAACACTGCTGATGACACAGCAGGTAGCCAGGAGCATGAGCAGATGGAGGAAGGGCAGGATGTGGGAGAAACAAGTGGGCACAGTTCATCTAAAGTCCCAGCAACTGAGGCAGCAACCACTTCACAGGCCTCACCCATTGTCACTCCAGCTGCACAGCAGAACCCAACATCATGAGGCTCTCTGGCCACCAGGGTGTGGCGCTCACGGCCAACACAGCAGTCCCTGCGGCGGAAGCAAAGTTTTTCCTCCACTGGATCAGCCAGTTAGGCCATGTCTGCAGCACTAGATCGGGAGATGTTGCAAATCCAGCGCCTGCAACACAAGACACAAAGCCAAAGAAATGTCAGGATGACACAGGGCTTCCGCATGATTACGGACAAACTTGCTGAGAATCAGGCCCGGATTGAGGCAAAACTGGATGCCCTCAACAACACAGTGGCAGACCTAGCCTAAGAATGGGCTGAGGAAAGGGCAAATCTTAGGTGCATGGAGCGCAGCAGGGGTCACAAATTAGACACACTGAGCAGGGCCATTAATAGGCTTGCGCATTCTACCAATCAACACAGCCTGCGCACCCTTGGGTTGCAGGTGGAGATGGGCCACTACAGTGGGGATGTTGCTCGTGGCCTAGAGAAGATCACTGCAGCAGTGGAAACACTGCAGACTAATATGATCGTCAGTGGAGGTGCCATGGATGGCACTGATAGCGAGGTGTCAAGCCGTAGCAGCGTCTCAGCTATGGAGACACCAGTGATGCACCGTAGCAGCAGCCGGCACCTTGGTTTGGGTAGTGGCAGCTCTGGCCAGGCAGCTCGGAGGGGCCCCCAACACAATGTTAAGATACCTTAATAATCATAATTTGTGGTGACATAACCCCAACTTATTTGTTTTGTGGTTTATGCCTACGTTTACAGATGGGCATGTTGTCCTAAGTTTGGTAATGGATGCTTGCACAATAAAGCACCAATTGATAGTCACAAACTAACTGTCTAACTGATGTGTACGTACCTTTCCAAAATAGTTGTTGGCAAAGTGGTCCCTGCGCCTTCTCTCCTCTGCTGCAGTGCTACCATCCCTTTGATGTAGGGCAGGTGGTCCCGGGTCCTCATCCTCCGAATCTGTGTCAGACACATCCATGGGCATTCCACCCCGCAGGCCATGTTGTGCAGCATGGCACATGTTGCCACAATTTTACAGACTGTCTCTGGTGAATACTGCAGAGCTCCACCACTCTTGAGTAGGCACCTGAAGCGCGATTACATGATTCCAAAAGTACGCTCAATCACTGTCCTTGTGCGCCTGTGTGCTGTGTTGTACCGCCTTTCATGTATATTGTTGGGAGACAGATACAGCATGAGGATTCATGGACGCAGGGCACACGCACTGTCACCTGTTGTGAGATATGTGATGGTGAGGTTAAATGCTTAAAGTGTATAAACATTTATCTGGGGACTGGTAATAACATTACCTAGGAGGTATCCATCATCAAAGTCACCTCTTTCTAACCTTTGGTATAGACCACTGTGTCTGAAAATGTATGCATCATGGGTGCTTCCAGGGAATTTGGCTACAATGTCTGTGATTATGTTTTTAGCGTCACACACAACTTGGATATTGAGGGAATGTGTGCTTTTCCTGTCACGGAAGATGTATTCAATGCAGGATGGGGGACATATGGGCACATGGGTCCCATCTATGCACCCTATGACTTGTGGGAACCTTGCTATTCTGTAAAAATCGAGTTTTGTTTGGTCTACTTCCTCATCATCTCTGGGCATGTATATGTGTTGATGGATGTGGTATAACATGACGTCTAGGAAATGATGGAAAAAACGTGAAAGTGCACTCTGAGACATACCACCAGCCACTGAAATGACATCCTGGTAACTACCAGTGGCCAAGAGGTGGAGGGAGCACAAGACCTGCACATGTGTGGGAATTACGTTTCTGCGCAAGGTTCTGCTCTCAAGTTGTGGCTTCAAGGTGTCTATGAGGTCTAGTATGACACTGCTACTTAGCCTGTACTGCTCATAAATCTCCTCCTCTGTCTTATCCAACAATGTCAGCCTGACTCTGAATATCCTCTCCTGTCTCCTCCTCCTCTGCAGTGCCGCTATTATCCGCCTCCTCCTCGCTAACACGTACAGGGCAGCCATTGTGGAAAGGTTTGTGATGCATTCTGGGGATGTTTTTATAGGTTGGGCCAAATTACCACCTAGTTCTGGTTAGTGGTAAATTGCATGCGCAAATGTGCCTTTTTGCGCTTAGTCGCAATTTGCGACTGCTCCGAACATGCAATTTTGCGTGTCACAATTTGCGAATCGCAAGTTTGAGAATGCAAATAACGGTCGCTTTTTTTGCGAGTCTGTATTCGCTTGCAGCAAAATTTGAACAATTGCGAGTGCCTTTCGTACATTGTATACGGCCATGTTTGCATGCGCAAATCATTTTGCGACCAATTTTGCACATGCAAAATGTTCGTACACCTGAGCCTATAGCTGCTCCTAAAATAAAGAATAAGTAATGGAAAACACCATCAGCCCTTTTGTTTTCAACTGAGCTTGCGACTTCTAAGAGACGCTGCAAAGCGTGGGAGCGTTAATGGAGGGAGGCATATTTGGAGAAGGCTAAGAATATATATTAGTGAGAATAAAAGACTTTTAAGAGATCTTTTGGTTAGCAAAAATAACATTTTTCTCGGAGAGGATTTTAGCAGCTGCCATTTCTTTGTGCGAAATGTTTAAAATTGTGAAAGATCTCTGTCTCCCCTCCTTTTCATAAGAAGGTATGAATGGTTCAGAGAAATTGTGTGAATCCTTTTCAGCCTCCTTTGATGAAAAGATAAATAATGTCACCCTTAAACTTGGGGGACATGAAAAGGCAGAAGAACAAGACCTTAACTCACTAATACTCGCCCACATTACCAAGCTTTTAACATTTGAAGACTGAACTGGTGAATGCCTCTATTTCAGCTATTAAATCTGGATCATCATTGGACCTTTATTTAACCTCTTGCTCTCATATTGTTGAAGATGTTTTTGCTCCAGTAATAAGGAACTTATGTAATGCTTCCCTTAAAACTGCAATATATCCTCAGAAATGGAAGGATGCTTAAATCCATCCAATACTAAAGAAACCCTGTAGACCCTCAGCAATTGAGCAAGTGATGGCCCATTTCTTGACTTCCCTTCTCAGTGAAAATTCTAGGAAAGTAGGTTGATAAACAACTTCAACTGTATATTGATCACATCCTGGATCAGACCCAAGCAGGTTTCTATCCCATGCATAGGTACTGGCCTTTTAGCAGTACTTGATGATCTAAGAATGCTCTTGGATAAGGGTAACCATGCTGCTTTGGTGATATTGGATCTCAGAGCTGCCTTCGATACAGAATCTCATACTATCATGATATACAGACTACGGACAATGGACATTCAGAGGGGTAGCACTATACCTGCTTACCTCCTTTCTATCGAACCAAGCGCAGACAATGAATATATAATGTGTTCTATACACTCCGCATAGACCTTTAAGATTAGCCAATGGTCTGTTTCTTAAGCAGGTGCAGCTCTTCCGCTAAGGCGGAGGAGCGTCGCCCCACTGCTCTATGAGCAGTTGAAACAGGAAAAATAAAATTATAATAATGAATGTTATCATTTAATTTTTTGGGTCGTGGGTCAGCTGGTTAGGGGCAGGGCTGGATGTCACAAAAACAGAGGGAGGAGTGGTGGCACTATCTTAAGTGCGCATGACGGTTTGGCCGGCTGTCTTGGGCCAGCCAAACAGTCATGTGCACTTTGCGTGCTCTCCACAGGCTGCATTGCACAGCCTGGGTGGAGAACATACCCAGGTCCCCAGTCCCTGTCTGAGCACCCAATCACGGTGCTCAGACCAATCACAACGCTGCTGTAATGCAGGGGAGGCTGGAGCCTGGGTGTTTCCTAGTTCCTTCCTGCTCCTGGGGTGAAGAAGAGGACCGAGAGGCTGCAGCTGGCGTGCAGGTAAGTGGTATTTGTTTCCTTTTTTTCCATTACCCACCCACACCTCTGCCTTGCCACCCCCGTTAAGTAGCGGCCGCCACTGTTTCCTCAAGTTAATTATAAGTGTTGGGGCAGGAGGAAGTTGTCCTTTTTGGTACCTATGCTTTTGGAATAGCATCCCCTTATACCGGCATGGCAAACCTAGCCACTTGAAGTTCTGTAAGAGCTTGAAAACCTGACTATTTTATTAAGCTTGACATTTCAATTGGAGCCAGGGCACCTGCTAGAACTGGGGTCTCTTGTTGGAAGAGGTATGCTCCCAAATCAAGTAGGGACCACCACTCTAGTCAGGGTAAGCTAGATACACAGTAAAAGATAACCTATGCTCACCCTCTGGTAGCTTGGCACAGAGGAGTCAGGCTTATCTAAAGAGTCAATGTATAAAGTGTTTGTGCAACACAAACACACAGTAACACAATGAAAACACCACAAAAGGACTTCACAGTGGTATAGAAAAATAGACAATAATTTAATAAACAAATCAAGCCCAAACCGACAAAAATCCAATAAGTAGAAGTAGCTATGAATTTTTAAAGAATTTGATTTGAAACAATAAGTGCCTCTTGGGGTTATCTGGTCGTGCTGGGCCGGGGCAAAGTCAACAGTTCAAGCTGACTGTGATGAAGAGCAGGCCGGGGACAAGAGCAATGCAGGCCAGATAAACAGAGTACCTTGATGCTGGTTGCCACAGCGAGATGCGGGGTGCAGACGAGTGATGTGTTGAGCCCGCAGTTGAAGTAACACGCCGATCTTCTCCACGCAGTGTGACAATGCATTGGTTCCACAGACGAAGCACCAAGATGCGTTGGTTCTGAAGTGTGATGCGCAGGGGTGGTTTCTTCCTTAAGGCAGCAGGGCTCGTCTCCTGCTTAAATTTCTGCCTCAATTGCTATCACGTATTTCTTTTTACGAATGTTTAATTCATTAAACCTTCAAAGATGTGACCTTCGCTCTGCGCAAGGGTCCGGCAAAACCAGGCACTTTCTGTAGGCATATGTTCTAGAGCGCATATACCGGCCGTCACAGGATTTATAGGGCTTACCTGATTTCAGCCCGGGCCCAGTGGCCTACAACACTGTAAGGCACTGCCCCCGATGACGCACAGCAGCCTCGCTGACAGAATACAGCTTGGGTGCTTTAAGCATAAGCCCTGGGTTCAGCGAGGGTGCACTGTGTACCACTGCACCCCACCCATTTCCTAACTCTTCACAGCCTGGGGTGGGAACAAAGCCTCTGCCCTATGGGTTACATAGGGCCAAACTGAGAGGTGACATATGTGTAATAAAAGGGGAGTTTAAGTCTTGCCAAGTCGAAGTGGCAGTGAACTGCGCACACAGCCCTGCAGTGACAGGCCTGAGACAGGTTTGAAAGGCTACTTTTGTATGTGGAACAATCAGCGCTGCAGACCCACTAATACCGTTTAATTTATAGGCCCTGAGTAAATGGTATACCACTGCACAAGGGACTTACAAGTAAATTAATTATGCCAATTGTGTATACACCAGTGTTACCATGTTTAGGGGACAAGCACATGCACTTTAGCGCTGGTCAGCAGTGCTCAGAGTCCTAAGGGCAACAAAAAGAATCAGCAAAAACAGGAGGTAAGCAGGCAGAACTGTTTAGGGGAAGACTAGCCTAAGGATGACAGTTCTAATAGCACCCTTTTTAGGGTATTTGTCACACTTTGAAAATGTGTATCATCATCAGTGTTGAGGGTAAAATTATAGACATTCAAGGACTTAGAAAAGGGAAGGGGTTCTCAAAGGTTACCTGAAGACTGTGAGTTTTGGGGTCTAGCAGTGAAACGTGTCAAGGAAGGTCACTTTGTTGGCCAAGACATTGACTTTATCACTTGCACCTGGGGGGTGTACTACAGGCTAAATGTGTTAGCTGGGAGGCGATATATGCTAAGGTTTTTTGAGTTAAAGCAACCTACTGGTCATGTTGTCTGTATTTGTATCACATAGTCAGTCACTGATTATGGTCAGTTCTAGCTAATAATAAGATCTCGATTACAGTGCCACCAGGAGGGGGCGCCTAATTGCCTTCAGCTGTCTTTTTCCTGGGGTGAGGTAGTCAGCAATCACCTGTCATCTGGCCCAGCCTCACTGAAGCCCCACTACTGCCTGCCTGTGTGTACTCTAGTGGCTGTGTCGTGCAGACTGGAGTGACAATTTAAAAATGCATCATTGGTTGACGACAATTTACCCTCAATCAGACAACATGGATTGCCTTTGACTGCAATACATGGGCATTATGTTTCATGGAATATGTGCTTGTGGCATTAATTAATACCAGTCAGTAGCTGGGTTTTGCTGCTTTTTTATTTCTATTTTTAAAAGAAAGTTTTCAATTGCACAGTAGTGACAGGCACTTGAGATGGCTTGACATATTGTAGATAATACATATCTGGAGTGACAGGCACTTGAGATGGCTTGACATATTGTAGATAATACATATCTGGAGTGACAGGCACTTGAGATGGCTTGACATATTGTAGATAATACATATCTGGAGTGACAGGCACTTGAGATGGCTTGACATATTGTAGATAATACATATCTGGAGTGACAGGCACTTGACATATTGTAGATAATACATATCTGGAGTGACAGGCACTTGACATATTGTAGATAATACATATCTGGAGGTGTGCTGGCTTATTTATCATCGACTTACATATGTTAAATAAATGAGAATCAATACAAGAATACATTGTGCTGCATCCATTGTGGATATTTTGACCACACTCAAGCCCATAGATCTTAACAGTTGACCTGCTCCTGTCTGGATGCTGTATGTGGTTGCCTCCCCCATGAGCACCCTGCTCAACATCTGTCCAAATTTGATGTTGATTTATGTTATTGGATATCATGAAATTGCTTATTATCTAACTAATTCAAATACATATATTTTGGTTTGACCATGCCATACATATGTGTTGCTAAGCAACTTATAGTGTAACAAAATAATTCATTGGAGTGGTGCACACTCTGTCCAAGTCACCTTTGGGACTTGGCCTCTCTCATTGATAGCTCAGAATTATTTAGGCAATAATTACTGGGGTGGAGCACACTGATCGTGTTCATTGTTAAAAATGTTGTCTCTTTGTTGACATTAGGAGTGCGCAATCAGCACACTGTTTATGAGTTATTACTTTGCCTAACATTTGATTGCGGCACCCAATTGCTTAAACCATGTCTTTTAAGACTATCTCAAACACTACGGTAAATCGAGCAACCACCAAAGCATATACCCAAGAACAGGCTTTAGAAATATATGGTTTAATACAAGAAACCAAGACTTTCAATGTACAGAGTGGATCTATAACACAACAGTTAAAGCAACCAGAGTATTTGACACGGCGTGAACTTAATCAACGATTGCACGCTTCCACACTTATTCAATACCACAAGGTAAAAAGGATCCCTCGGAGTCTTAGACTAGATATTAAGCCCATGTTGTTCAGACTACAATATAATCGAGCATTTATGGAGAAGTGGTTCGCGATCCTAAATAAATGCTCATTAGATTTGATACTTCCATTAATTGAAGAACTGTTGCGAACCATCCATGACCTGGAAGAAGAAATTGACAGTGTGAAATGCGATTTATCTAGCCGAATGGACCCAGAGAATTGGCAAAACACATTGGAGGAATTAAACCACAAACTTGATACATATGGCAAGGAATTACAAGAGACTAAACTAAGAAAATTTAAATGCGACACTATTGACTATAACCTGAACGAGACGTACATCTGGGCGGAGGTGTACGCTCAAAGAAGGTTTACCAGAAAACCAAATACCTTATCTGAAGAAAGCGTAGTGACTGACCAGGACACAAAAATATCACGAGCTCCGGTCAAAATCACATTACCAAGACAGAGTACTTCGCAAAGCACATCAATAGACACTGCAAACCCAGATAATAATAATTCCTCTACTCACTCCTCTTTTTTATCCAAGACTCCGAATTCCAGCCAACCGCCCGATCCACCGCAGGACAAATCACACACAACCGCATAAAAACCCGCTGAGGAAAAGGGCAGATAATTTTTTTTTTTTAAACTGAGGAGCCAGACCAAAACCTAAGGGCAAATTAACAAGCCGGCGATAAAAAATGATCGCCGCTTTAGCGTCTGTTTTCAGACGAAAAGCGGCGATAATTTTATCGCTGTATTAGCAAGGTCACGCTATCGCGTGAATCCTTGCCCTATCGCCCTTTCCCATAACGCCCATCCTGCATCTCTAATGAGATGCAAGGTGGGCGTTACTGGCGTACCCCAGATGGGCTACGTTGTAAATATCGCCGATGTGCACATCGCGATATTTACAAGGCAGCCCACAGGATGATAGCAGACGTTAGATTTTGGCGAAAACGGCCGTTTTCGCCAAAATCTAACGTCTGCTATTATCCCGACTTAGCCATCCCTAACATAGGGGTGGATTGTGCTGATACGACCACAGGGTCGTATCAGCAAGAGTTATCGCCGCTTTGCAGGGAACATCGCTGGAAAACCAGCGATGTTCCCTGCAAACGGCGATAACCTCGCTATCTCTGGAATTTTTATCGCCCTGGAGAAGCGTGTTGTTAATAACGCGCTACCAGGGCGATAAGTTCCGGAGATAGCCAGCGATAAGATATCTATCGCTAATCACGGCCAGCGATAATTATCGCTGGCCGTTGATAATATGCCCCCTAGTGATTAATACAACGAAAGCCCTGCAATCGTCGACTTGTTGCTGTCTCTGTTTTTTTGGCAAAACGTTTAGTCGCGAATCATTGTGGTGGGAAAACTGCACCAAAAAAGACACAGTGGTTGAAAGAACTTATTTATTGTAAAGAGCAGTTCGCCACATATGTTGAAGAACTACTTGAGGCCTCAAGGCCAAAAGATTTCTGGTCTCTGCTCACGTGTTATCTGCTGGCTAATTCTAATATGATATAGATCTTCAAATTT
The DNA here is from genome assembly GCA_963921515.1 of Calotriton arnoldi. NCBI lineage: Eukaryota > Metazoa > Chordata > Amphibia > Caudata > Salamandridae > Calotriton > Calotriton arnoldi. The sequence continues at coordinate 20,176 of CAWUFW010026280.1, read as the reverse complement.
TTCTATGAACAACACTGTAGGTGCTGTCTAATTACCCGAATGATAATGTACATCTCTGTTACCTGTATATGCTTCCGAAATGTGCTGATGTGACGCATTGACTCTGCACTGCCTTGTTTATTCTTTTTTCTTTTTCGTTTTTGTTTTGTTCGTTTTTAATTGTTTATGGAACGCCTCATTGTGGGAATTACGGTCCCTAATGTTCTTATGCACAATTGTTTTCGCATACTGCTGTCATACGTGGCAATGTATACTTGTACTACAGCAGTCTATTTTGTGCCATTGGTATACTTAATAACTTATTTGCTGTACATTGATTTCAACATGTTTTATTGAACTGTAGAAACGCAATAAACAAAAAGTTTAAATAAAATCTGGATCACCATTAGACCTCTTGCTCTCTTGATGTTTTTGCTCCAATGATAAGGAACTTATGTAATGCTTCCCTTTGTGTGTGTGCTGGAGACAGCTCTTTGAAGTGCAAGTGGGGCAGAGAACAGCTCTGACCCGAGCCATCCTGGATGGCCTATCCTTCCAACAACTAGTATTCCTTTCTCTCACTGTCTGAGAGAAATACACAAAGCCCAGCAGCTAAACCATTCACAGTCATGTGATGAGAACACTGGCAGCAGGCAAGAAATGGTTAGCACAAGAAAATGCCAACTTTCTAAAAGTGGAATTTTCAGAATTGGGTTTTAAATTACAATTCACTAGAGTCCAAAATTGACAGGCCAATTTTACCATGTTTTGGTGAGAGAGCACACACACATTTGCACTGTTTAGCAGTGATAACGTGCACAGAGTCCTAATGCCCAAAAAACTGAATTAAGAAACTGGATGGGTGAAGGCAAAAGGTTTGAGGGTGACCCTGCATAGAGGGCCAAGTCCAACAAAACCCATGTGGAATGAGTGTGGGATTACATACAAGATCTCCACACCATTCCATACCCAAACAAATGGGCTGGTTTAAAGGTTGAACAAGACCCTAACAGCTATGATTATGGGTCTGCCAGAACCAAGGATGCGTAAGTGTGATGCCCTCTTGCCATGCCTTCTTTTTGTTTACAAGAAAGTGTCTCAGAAGGATGAGGAGTTTGCTTTGGGGTGGGCACCCCAGGACATAGCAGGTGCCGGCCCTGAGCCATTAGAGGTTCAAGGAGGGGTCCGCGCACCCCCCCTCCTTCTGTGAGCACAGGCCGGCTCCGGGTAACTGGTGGTCCCTAGGGTCTGGGGGGTCCGCAAGGCCCCCCTATTGGGAACAATTTAGCCCGGGCAGTTGGTGGTCCCCGGGGCATGAGGTGTCCCAGAGGCTCCCCAATTTCTTTGTAGATAGCTCACGGGAGGTGGTGGTCCCCGTGGCCCTGGGGGCTCCATGCGCCCCCCCGTAATACAATCATAAGCCCCCAGGAAGTGGTGGTCCCCGGGGTATAAAAATGCCATAGGAGGGAGGCCCATGCACCCTCTTCCTTTAATTTCTATATAAGTACACATGCCCCGGGACCTGGCCCACCCGGGGGCTATTTCCTAAACAAGCACGGGAGCCTGTGTTTGTTTTTTGTTTTCAATTTTTGCCGGATTCACGGATCCTCCATGAATTTCAGCAAAACTTTAAAAAAAAATGCTTTTTTGCCCTGGCCAGTAACCAAACCTAAAGGGTCAGGGTATTCCTACTCTGCCCTCTTTTCTTTCTTTTTTTTGGGGGGGCTTTTTCTGGGGCTCGGCTGAAGCCGAGTCCCAAGATGGCTGCCAACACTTCCTGCTTGATGTGTGAGCCGTCAATCAGATCTCAGCATGAGATCAGGAGGGTTCGTGGACCCTTCGTGTCCCTAGATGTCCCAATTAGTTTTTTCTTTAATATCTCCCAAACTACTTATTGATATTGAATAGATTTGTAAAGCGCAGCATATACCCCGAGGCGTCTTGGCGCTGTCTGTGATCAATAAGACGAGTACCTTTAGTTGGAGAAGAGTCAGGTTTTTAAAGATTTTCTGAAGGCTAGAAGAGTGGTTGAGGATTTCAGAGATTGAGGGAGACGGTTCCATTTCAGGGCAGTACATCTGATGAAACTCCTGCCTCCCCAGAACATACGCTTATGGGGAGGAACTACCAGATTTTTACGGTGGCTGGAGTATCGGAATCTGCTTGGAGTGTACCATATACAGTTATTTTTCAAGTAATCTGGGCCAATTCCATGCAGGCACTTATACGCTAGGCAGAGAGCCTTATAGGCAATGCGCAGTTCACTAGGAAACCAAAGTAACTTCTTCAGAGTCAGGGATGTCGATTCAAACCTAGGGATGTTAAAAAGCATCCTTGATGCCATGTTTTGCATTGTTTGAAGATTATTCAGTGATCTTTTTTGTAGGTTTTGGAAACGACCATTACAGTGGTCTAGTCTTACCAGAACTAGCGCAGTGGCCACAGTCTTTAACTAGTCAAAAGTAATTAGGTGAGCGGTTTTCTTTAATATTCTTAGAGTGTAAAAAGGAGAAGAGATCACTGAATTTACTTGCTCTTTAAAAGTGAGCTTGTCATCTATAAGAAGGCCCAGATTTTTCCACATTTTTACAGGCATAGGTAGAGTCCCAAGATCATAGGGCCACCAAGAGTGGGAACAAAATGACACAACGCCCCCAAACAGCATAACATCCATTTTTGTTGAGTTTATGATGGCTCATCCAGTCACTGACTGCCGCCATGCAGTTACGAAATGTCTCAGCTGTATTTTGGATATCATTGGTGACAAACACAATGATCTGAGTGTCATCTGCATAAGTCACCAATGAAAGCCCAAAGGACTTTATCAGACTGGCCAGGGAGGGGATGTAGATGTTAAAAAGGGTCGGGCTCAATGACGAGCCCTGAGGAACCACGCACAGCAGAGTAGAAGGCTCTGAGGTGAATCATTTGTGAATTACTGCTTGAGTCCTATCGATAAGAAATGAGTGAAGAAGTTTAAGGGCTGTGTCTTTGTCCCCATGGATCGCAAACGGTCAATCAGACAAGTATGATTGACCATATCGAAGGCTGCAGACAGGTCAAGTAAGATAAGAACTGCTCTGCCGCTGTACGTATTTACACCAATTTACAAAAAGATTGCTTTCTGGACCTACAGCTACCTTTCTGCCAAATTTGGTGTAATTCCTTTCAGCCGTCGGGCTGTAGTTGTGTCTAAAATCCCTATGGGAATTTGCAAGGGGAAAAGGTGTTTTGGGTCCCCCACTCTTTTTCTCAGCCCCGCTTGACAGATCACCCCAAAACTTTCAAGACAGCAGACAAAGTGAGCGTCGCACTAACTTTGAAAATTTCGCGAGGATTCGCCAAACAGCGCCAAAGTTATTAGCAAAATAAAAAACGCTCTCCCTATGGAAACAAGGGCCTCACTATAACTACCTACTGGCGACGGCTAGTAGGTAATATACACACATATATATATATATATATATATATATATATATATATATATATATATATATATATATATATATATATATATATATATATATTATCTACTGGCGGTCGCCAGTAGATAGTTATAGTTAGGACCTATTTTCCATAGGAAATCCGCGACACTCTACTTGAAATAGCTCTTGCGTCGGTTGACGAATCTTCGCGAAATTTTCAAACTTTATGGCCCGCTCCGGTCCGCTCCTACCCTGAAAGTTTCGGGGTGATTCGTCAAGCGGGGGCCGAGAAAAAGGGGGTCCCAAAACGTGTTTTCCCCATTCATTTTCCCATAGGAAACTTTAGACACGGCTACAGCCCGAACTGCTGAACGGAATTACACAAAATTTGGCAAAGAGGTAGTTCTTGGTTCAGAAAGAACCCTTTTTGTTAAATGGTGTAAATCCGTTCAGTAGTTGCGGAGAAATTAAAAAATAAGAGTCAGAAAATCAATTTCCCATAGGAAACTTTATGCAAGGCTACAGCCCGAACTGCTGAACGGAATTACACCAAATTTGGCAAAGAGGTAGTTCTTGGTTTAGAAAGAACCCTTTTTGTTAAATGGTGTAAATCCGTTCAGTAGTTGCTGAGAAAATCAAAAGTAAAAACACATATATATCTGGGCGGAGCCTAACCACACATGTCATCGTGAGATCTGATTGGCTGTCAGCACTTCATCCTGGAATTGCTGGCAGCCATCTTGGGACCAATATAAATGATAGTACCCCATTGAAATGCATTGTAGTGAATCAAAGATTTTGAGGGTTACCAAAAGGAGAACTATAAAGGGTGATAACAGACTTTAGTTACATTAGAATTCATTTGTTGATGGTACCATACTAATTTCAGGAATTGTGGTGTTCTAAGGTGATTTTACCCTGTGAAAAACCTTCTGCTGGGATATCATGAATCATGTTTGAGAGAAAACTATTTTCACATGCTTGTCCCATACAGTTTTGGAAGGTGCTCCAGAAGCTAAAATGAGAGCATATTTTCTGTAAATTCACATTATCTTTCTCAGTCATGTGAGAATGAAGTCTGACATTCTCAGTAAAACATGTACATCCAACAAGGGCAGAGACTGTCAGTTGATTCCTTTGTGTTCTACTGCAGCTTCCCAGAGTGTTCTAAAGAACAACTAGAGTGCTAACAGCCTTACTTATGACAAAAGTATGGCACACCTGAAGCCATCTTGATTGGAATAAACTGGTAACACTTAAAACATTTAATTTAAAAAGGAACAAAACAATGGGGTTCATCTTGTCATAGAAATTATGGTTAGTGCTCTGGAAAGAAAAATTAGGACATGTTTCAAGTGTGATCTCAAATATCTTCCTGTTATATTTCAACAGGAGCAGCCTGTCAGTTGATGCCTTTGTGTTCTACTGCAGCTTCCCAGAGTGTTCTAAAGAACAACTAGAGTGCTAACAGCCTTACTTATGACAAAAGTATGGCACACCTGAAGCCATCTTGATTGGAATAAATTGGTAACACTTAAAATATTTAATTTAAAAAGGAACAAAATGATGGGGTTCATTTTGTCATAGAAATTATGGTTAGTGCTGTAGAAAGAAAAATTAGGACATGTTTCAAGTGTGATCTCAAATATCTTCCTGTTATATTTCAACAGGAGCAGCCTGTCAGTTGATGCCTTTGTGTTCTACTGCAGCTTCCCAGAGTGTTCTAAAGAACAACTAGAGTGCTAACAGTCTTACTTATGACAAAAGTATGGCACACCTGAAGCCATCTTGATTGGAATAAACTGGTAACACTTAAAACATTTAATTTAAAAAGGAACAAAATGAGGGGGTTCATTTTGCCATAGAAATTATGGTTAGTGCTGTAGAAAGAAAAATTACGACATGTTTTAAGTGAGATCTCAAATATCTTCCTGTTATATTTCAACAGGAGCAGCCTGTCAGTTGATGCCTTTGTGTTCTACTGCAGCTTCCCAGAGTGTTCTAAAGAACAACTAGAGTGCTAACAGCCTTACTTATGACAAAAGTATGGCACACCTGAAGCCATCTTGATTGGAATAAACTGGTAACACTTAAAACATTTAATTTAAAAAGGAACAAAATGAGGGGGTTCATTTTGCCATAGAAATTATGGTTAGTGCTGCAAAAGAAAATTTAGTGCATGTTTTAAGTGAGATCTCAAATCCTCTTCTATTTCATTAGAAAATTCTGACATGCAGACTGAAACAATCACTTTCAATACCAGCAGTAGACTTCCAGTTAACTCCTTGGTGAGCAGTAGCTTTACTACAGTGATCTAATGAACAACTAGAGTGCTAACATTCTGAATTTATGGCAAATGTGTGACACATCTGAATGCCTTCTTGATGGAATCAAAGTAAAAAACTGAAAGCATTTCCTACTGAGGAGACTGCAGTAAATGAGGAAATTAGGAAACTTCATAACAAAGAAGTCTTCCAAGATGGCCACCAGTGAAAAAAGAGCCCAAATGTAGCACACATATTACCCAGATGTAGCCCACATATAGCCCAATGACAAAAGTGTGAAAAACACTTTTTATTTTTAATTTTTTTGCAGTTTTATGTAGTGCAGACTGGTTAGGTATTGGAGCGTTGCATCTTAAAACATGACCCCCCTACACTACAAAAACACCACTGCACTACCCTAAACCCTAAAACACTACCCCCAGCACGACCCCCTACACTACACAAGCACCACTGCACTATCCTAAACCATAAAACACTACCCCAACACCACTGCACTAACCTAAATCCTAAAACACTACCCCCAGCACGACCCCCTACACTACCCAAACACCACTGCACTACCCTAAAACATGACCTCCTACACTACACAAACACCACTGCACTACCCTAAACCCTAAAACACTACCCCCAGCATGACCCCCTACACTACACAAGCACCACTGCACTACCCTAAACCCTAAAACACTACCCCCAGCACGACCCCCTACACTACACAAACACCACTGCACTACCTTAAACCCTAAAACACTACCCCCAGCACGACCCCCTACATTACCCAAACACCACTGCACTAACCTAAATCCTAAAACACTACCCCCAGCACGACCCCCTACACTACCCAAACACCACTGCACTACCCTAAAACATGACCCCTACACTACACAAACACCACTGCACTACCCTAAACCCTAAAACACTACCCCCAGCACGACCCCCTACACTGCCCGAACACCACTGCATTGCCCTAAACCCTGAAACACCACCCCTTCACGACCCCCTACACTGCCCGAACACCACTGCACTGCCCTAAACCCTGAAACACCACCCCCAGCACGCCCCCTACACTGCCCGAACACCACTGCACTGCCCTAAACCCTGAAACACTACCCCCAGCAAGACCTCCTACACTGCCCGAACACCACTGCACTGCCCTAAACCCTGAAACATCACCCCCAGCAAGACCCCCTACACTGCCCGAACACCACTGCCCTAAACCCTGAAACACCACCCCCAGCATGACCCCCTACACTGCCCGAACACCACTGCAATGCACTGCCCTAAACCCTGAAACACCACCCCCAGCACGACCCCCTACACTGCTCGAACACCACTGCACTGCCCTAAACCCTGAAACACCACCCCCTGCACGACCCCCTACACTGCCCGAACACTACTGCACTGCCCTAAACCCTGAAACACCATCCCCAGCACGACCCCCTACACTGCACGAACATCACTGCACTGCCCTAAACCCTGAAACACTACCCCCAGCAAGACCCCCTACACTGCCCGAACACCACTGCACTGCCCTAAACCCTGAAACATCACCCCCAGCAAGACCCCCTACACTGCCCGAACACCACTGCCCTAAACCCTGAAACACCACCTCCAGCAAGACCCCCTACACTGCCCGAACACCACTGCACTGCCCTAAACCCTGAAACACCAGCCCCAGCATGACCCCTACACTGCCCAAACACCCCTGCACTGCCCTAAACCCTGAAACACCACCCCCTGCACGACCCCCTACACTGCCCGAACACCACTGCACTGCCCTAAACCCTGAAACACCACCCCCAGCACGACCCCCTACACTGCCCAAACACCACTGCTCTGCCCTAAACCCTGAAACACCACCCCCTGCACGATCCCCTACACTGCCCGAACACTACTGCACTGCCCTAAACCCTGAAACACCACCCCCAGCACGACCCCCTACACTGCACGAACACCACTGCACTGCCCTAAACCCCTAAACACTACCCCCAGCAAGACCCCCTACACTGCCCGAACACCACTGCACTGCCCTAAACCCTGAAACATCACCCCCAGCAAGACCCCCTACACTGCCCGAACACCACTGCCCTAAACCCTGAAACACCACCCCCAGCAAGACCCCCTACACTGCCCGAACACCACTGCACTGCCCTAAACCCTGAAACACCACCCCCAGCAGGACCCCCTACACTGCCCGAACACCACTGCACTGCCCTAAACCCTGAAACACCACCCCCAGCACGACCCCCTACACTGCCCGAACACCACTGCACTGCCCTAAACCCTGAAACACCACCCCCAGCACGACCCCCTACACTGCCCGAACACCACTGCACTACCCTAAACCCTCAAACACCAGCCCCAGCACGACCCCCTACACTGCCAGAACACCACTGCACTGCCCTAAACCCTGAAACGCCAGCCCCAGCAAGACCCCCTACACTGCCCAAACACCACTGCACTGCCCTAAACCCTGAAACACCAGCCCCAGCACGACCCCCTACACTGCCAGAACACCACTGCACTGCCCTAAACCCTGAAACGCCAGCCCCAGCAAGACCCCCTACACTGCCCGAACACCACTGCATTGCCCTAAACCCTGAAACACCACCCCCTGCACGACCCCCTACACTGCCCGAACACCACTGCACTGCCCTAAACCCTGAAACACCACCCCCTGCATGACCCCCTACACTGCCCGAACACAACTGCACTGCCCTAAACCCTGAAACACCACCCCTCAGCATGACACCCTACACTGCCCGAACACCACTACACTGCCCTAAACCCTGAAACACCACCCCCAGCACGACCCCCTACACTGCCCGAACACCACTGCACTGCCCTAAACCCTGAAACACCACCCCCTGCACGACCTCCTACACTGCCGGAACACCACTGCACTGCCCTAAACCCTGAAACACCACGCCCAGCACGACCCCCTACACTGCCCGAACACCACTGCACTGCCCTAAACCCTGAAACATCAACCCCAGCAAGACCCCCTACACTGCCTGAACACCACTGCCCTAAACCCTGAAACACCACCCCCTACACTGCACAAACACCACTGCACTGCCCTAAACCCTGAAACACCACCTCCAGCTAAACCCCCTACACTGCCTGAACACCATTGCTCTGCCCTAAATCCTGAAACACTAGCCCCAGCACGACCCCCTACACTGCCCGAACACCACTGCACTGCCCTAAACCCTGAAACACCACCCCCAGCACGACCCCCTACACTGCCCGAACACCACTGCACTGCCCTAAACCCTGAAACACCAGCCCCAGCAAGACCCCCTACACTGCCCGAACACCACTGCACTGCCCTAGACTCTGGAACACCAGCCCCAGCAAGACCCCTACACTGCCCGAACACCACTGCACTGCCCTAAACCCTGAAACACCAGCCCCAGCATGACCCCCTACACTGCCCGGACACCACTGCACTGCCCTAAACCCTGAAACACCAGCCCCAGCATGACCACCTACACTGCCCGAACACCACTGCACTGCCCTAAACCCTGAAACACCAGCCCCAGCACAATCCCCTACACTGCCCGAACACCACTGCACTGCCCTAAACCCTGAAACACCAACCCCAGCACGACCCCCTACACTGCCTGAACACCACTGTACTGCCCTAAACCCTGAAACACCAGCCCCAGCACGACCCCCTACACTGCCCGAACACCACTGCACTGCCCTAAACCCTGAAACACCACCCCCTGCATGACCCCCTACAGTGCCCGAACACCACTGCACTGCCCTAAACCCTGAAACACCACCCCCTGCACCACCCCCTACACTGCCCGAACACCACTGCACTGCCCTAAACCCTGAAACACCACCCCCTGCACCACCCCCTACACTGCCCGAACACCACTGCACTGCCCTAAACCCTGAAACACCACCCCCAGCACGACCCCCTTTACTGCTCGAACTCCACTGCACTGCCCCAAACCCTGAAACACCACCCCCAGCACAACCCCCTACACTGCCCAAACACCACTGCCCTAAACCCTGAAACACCACCCCTGCACGACCCCTACACTGCCCGAACACCACTGCACTGCCCTAAACCCTGAAACACCACCCCCTACACTGCCCGAACACCACTGCACTGCCCTAGACCCTGAAACACCACCCCCAGCACGACCCCCTACACTGCCCGAACACCACTGCACTGCCCTAAACCCTAAAACACCACCCCCAGCATTACCCCCTATACTGCCCAAACACCACTACACTGCCCTAAACCCTAGAACACTACCCCCAGCATGACCCCTTACACTACCCGAACACCACTGCACTACCCTAAACCCTAAAATACTACCCCCAGCCCAACCCCCTACACTACCCGAACACGACTGCACTGCCCTAAACCCTCAAACACTCCCCCAGCATGACACCCTACACTACCCGAACACCACTGCACTGCCCTAAACCCTAAAACACTCCCCCAGCACGACCCCCTACACTACCCGAACACCACTGCACTGCCCTAAACCCTAAAACACTCCCCCAGCACGACCCCCTACACTACCCAAACACCACTGCACTGCCCTAAACCCTAAAACACTACCCCCCGCATGACCCCCTACACTACCCAAACACCAATGCACTACCCTAATCCCTAAAACACTACCCCCGCATGACCCCCTACACTACCCTAAACCCTAAAACACTACCCCCGCACGACTCCCTACACTACCCAAAGACCACTGCACTACCCTAAACCCTAAAACACGACCTCCTACACTACACAAACACCACTGCACTACCCTAAACCCTAAAACACTGCCCCCTACACTACACAAACACCACTGCACTACCCTAAACCCTAAAAAACTACCCCCAGCACAAACCACTACACTACCCAAACACCACTGCACTACCCTAAACCCTAAAAAACTACCCCCAGCAGTACCCCTACACTACCCAAACACCACTGCACTACCCTAAACCCTAAAACACTACCCCCAGCAGTACCCCCTACATTACCCAAACACCACTGCACTACCCTAAATCACTACCCCCAGCACGACCCCCTACACTACCCAAACACCACTGCACTACCCTAAAACACTACCCCCAGCACGACCCCCTACACTACCCAAACACCACTGCACTACCCTAAACCCTAAAACACTCCCCCAGCACGACTCCCTACACTACCCAAACACCACTGCACTACCCTAAACCCTAAATCTACCCCCAGCATGACCCCCTACACTACACAAACACCACTGCACTACCCTAAACCCTAAAACACTACCCCCAGCATGACCCTCTTCACTACCTAAACACAACTGCACAATTTGTTACAGGCATTGCAACGCAGGCCTGTGGTGCTTACTGGAAGTACCTAGTGGGCTAGTTGGGCCCCAGGGACCCTCAGGATTCAAGGTGACCTAATCCCCCAACTTAAAACGCACCACGGGGCGCGTTTGCACAGTGGTGAAGGGAGGGGGCGGGGCCTCAGGTGACATGTGCGCAAACACGCCCTGTGGTGCGTTTTAAGTTGGGGAATTAATTCCCTTTGAATCCTGAGGGACCCTGGGGGCCAACTAGCCCACCAGGTACCTTCAGTAAGCACAACAGAGTTGCGTTGCAGAGAGGTGAAAAAGGTGCGTGGCCTCGGAACGCCTCTCTGCAACTCAGCTCTGTGGTCCTAACTGTAGGTACCTGGGGGGCTAGTTGGGCCCCAGGGACCCTCAGAATTCAAGGGGACTTAATCCCGCAACTTAAAACGCGCCACGGGGTGCGTTTGCACACATGTCACCTCAGGCCCCCTCCCTTCACCACTGTGCAAACGCGCCCTGTAGCGCGTTTTAAGAGGTAGTTTTAATCCCCCTGCCCTATTATGTACTAGGGACTTGCAGAGGAGGTCATGCTAATCACAGGGGTACCCCAACGCATAGTGTTCCCTAGTGTATGTAGGTGTTTTCACTGTATTCTAAGTGTTTTTTAGCATAGCACTGGCTCTGGTTAGTCAGAGTCAGTTACCACCAGTACCCGTCTGAAAAAGTTGTGGGCACAGGATGATTTTGCAACAAGGCCTCTTTCTGCTCCTCTGTTGGTTCTTTCTGCACATCTTTTACTTCTTTCTGTGCGTTTTTTCTTCTTTCTTCACATGTCCTACCTCTGTAGGCATAGTTAGAAACTAGCATTTAAAAAAACCTTTGAAATTCACTTAAAAAATCATAGGTTTCAGGCACGTTATAGTTAGAAATTTGCATTTAAAAAACCTTTGAAATTCACTGAAAAAACCATAGGTTTCAGACACGTTATAGTTAGAAATTAGCATTTAAAAAACCTTTGAAATTCACTGAAAAAACCATAGGTTTTAGGGACAGTTATAGTTAGTTGGACATTTCACTCGTACAAAACCATAGAAATTCCCCCGTTATAGTTAGTTCAGCTAACTATAACTCGCGCCCCCGCAATGCACTGCTGATGACGTCACATATTACATCACTCATGACATGGTCAGTGACATCACTGATGACATCACTGATGACATCTCAAATGACATCATCCATGTGATAATTTCATGCATCTTCTCACACCCTAATATAACTTTTGATACACCCACTCTAAATTACAGACTGCCATTCTCAAAACCATAGACACTCCAACACCAAAAACTACATACCCACTCACTGATTCTTAGGTCTACACACACATCCACTCACTCACCCGTACAGTCACTCATACTTAGTCACTCAGTACAGGACTATCATATGCACTCATACACCTATATAAACACTCACACACCGCCACTCATCCATAGAGGTACTCACACACCTAGTCAGTCATGCAAAAAACTTAATCACACACCCATTTACTCACCTATACAGTTATACACACACCAGCTCACTTACTCATACAAATACTAGCACATTCTTACGCTCTTATACAATCACTGATACAAGTACACACTCATCCATACAGCCACTCTCACAATCACACACTCTCACTTATAGCCATTTATATACTCCAACACACATATATACTGCCTTGCACATATGTAGTTACTCACACATGTACCACTGAGATATACATTCAATCACTAACACACCCATACACACACTCACCCACCCATACAGTCCATCACAGATGCACTCTTGAAACCATGCACCCAGTGAATCACCAACTCACACATCTATGCACAGAGTCACACACACCCCACCCACACAAACACTCAGGCACCCATACAGATACTCAGACAATCAATCAATAACCCATGTAGACACTCATGTAGCTATTCAGAAAGTCATGCAGCCGCTTACAAACCAACAGACAGACGGATACAGACATTCACACAGTTTAGTCACTAACCCATGCATTCAGTAAGATACATTTAATCACTCACTTGTAGAGTCAGTCACTCACGTACTAAATCATCCATTCAGACACTTATACACCCACTCATTCTTCAATACGCCTTTCCCTAAATATATTAAACATATTTAAACTTTACAGAAACACACAGTCACTGGATGATGTCATCAGTGATGTCATCAGTGATGTCATTTGAGATGTCATCAGTGATGTCATCAGTGATGTCACTGACCATGTCATGAGTGATGTAATATGTGACGTCATCAGCAGTGCATTGCGGGGGCGCGAGTTATAGTTAGCTGAACTACCTATAACGGGGGAATTTCTATGGTTTTGTACGAGTGAAATGTCCAACTAACTATAACTGTCCCTAAAACCTATGGTTTTTTCAGTGAATTTCAAAGGTTTTTTAAATGCTAATTTCTAACTATAACGTGTCTGAAACCTATGGTTTTGTCAGTGAATATATATATATATATATATATATATATATATATATATATGCAGTAAAAATCGTCTCTCTACCAAGGTAGGAATCCGTTGAACAGACGAAGCGAACCCAAATGATGGTGCAATTTGGTGTTTATTACATGCCCAACACCACCGCCGCCATAACGCGTTTCAGCCCACGTGGGGCCTTGATCACATGACACAGTTGAGGGAGCGGTTACAACATTTAAAGTGCAAGTGTGTGACGTTTTTCCTGTGCATCAGCTGTGATACTGAAACATAGACATGGAAAAAATACTAACATATAAAAACACATCCATATTACATAGGTAGATGTAGGGTAAAAATGTTAATACATCACTAAAGTGCAAGAAATAGAGCATACATGATATAATATCATGAAAATAGCAGCATATTGAATAAATAAATACATACTTAATATCAGACTGCGCAGCTCTAAAAAAGTCTTACTAATTAGTAAAACCAACCTCATAATGTTGAATAAAAATGAAGCTAAAAAAAGTAAAACAATGTAAAACTTTTTTCACAAATAGCAGCATTATTCAAAATACATATGAATTCATGTTGGCACCTAGTATATACCCATAAGATTGGAGATGTTTATACAGAATAAAGCCCAAGTGGGCAGTAGACAAAAAATCCATGTCTCATTTTAAATCAGTGCAAAAGATGCATAAAAACATGTCACAATCTAAAGTGCAAATACCATGTGCAAAAAGTGTAAAACGACAAACAATACATTAAAATTGAATTCTTAAGTTAAAATATTTTTAAAACATTTTTTCTCGAGTAGATAGGCAGCTACATAGGTATATAGTAATCTCATTGATAAATTAAAGATGAGTGAAAAAATCTTCACTAGCGTTCAGTCCATTTGGTGTTTTACAGTCCAATTCTATAATGTACCTTGTTTCTAGTCTGCGTAACATGGATTCACGATCCCCACCTCTTCTCAGTGGTGGGACCATATCAATTACAAAGTACTTTAGATCACAGGAATTATTGGCATGGGCTTCCTCAAAGTGTCTAGCAACAGGATATGCAGCATCACCGTTATTGATGGCACGAATGTGCTGGAGTATCCTTTTGTGGACCTGCAATTACAAAGTACTTTAGATCACAGGAATTATTGGCATGGGCTTCCTCAAAGTGTCTAGCAACAGGATATGCAGCATCACCGTTATTGATGGCACGAATGTGCTGGAGTATCCTTTTGTGGACCTGCAACTTGGTGCTTCCCACATAGCGCAGGCCACAGGGACACTCCAGCACATATACTGCATATTCAGACTTACATGTAAGTTTTTTCTGAATACGAACAAATCTGTTAGTAAGCGGATTCATATATTCAGTCTTACTAACTCCTTGACCTTGCCAGGTAGGTCGCTCCCCCACCACACAGCTCCGCCTGTGTTGTCTGCCCGCTGCTTCTGCAGGTAAGATCGCCCTCCGCTTGTGGCCCCGGTGCCCGTATTTCTTGCTTGTCTCCCCATTTTCCTTTCTGTGCCCCTCGCTGCCCCATTTGCGTTGTGCTTGTAATTTTGTCTGTCTTCTCCCCCATTTTCCTTTCTGTGCCCCTCGCTGCCCCATTTGCGTTGTGCTTGTAATTTTGTCTGTCTTCTCCCCCCCATTTTCCTTTCTGTGCCCCTCGCTGCCCCATTTGCGTTGTGCTTGTAATTTTGTCTGTTTTCTCCCCCATTTTCCTTTCTGTGCCCCTCGCTGCCCCATTTGCGTTGTGCTTGTAATTTTGTCTGTTTTCTCCCCCATTTTCCTTTCTGTGCCCCTCGCTGCCCCATTTGCGTTGTGCTTGTAATTTTGTCTGTTTTCTCCCCCCATTTTCCTTTCTGTGCCCCTCGCTGCCCCATTTGCGTTGTGCTTGTAATTTTGTCTGTTTTCTCCCCCCATTTTCCTTTCTGTGCCCCTCGCTGCCCCATTTGCGTTGTGCTTGTAATTTTGTCTGTTTTCTCCCCCCATTTTCCTTTCTGTGCCCCTCGCTGCCCCATTTGCGTTGTGCTTGTAATTTTGTCTGTTTTCTCCCCCCATTTTCCTTTCTGTGCCCCTCGCTGCCCCATTTGCGTTGTGCTTGTAATTTTGTCTGTTTTCTCCCCCCATTTTCCTTTCTGTGCCCCTCGCTGCCCCATTTGCGTTGTGCTTGTAATTTTGTCTGTTTTCTCCCCCCCATTTTCCTTTCTGTGCCCCTCGCTGCCCCATTTGCGTTGTGCTTGTAATTTTGTCTGTTTTCTCCCCCCATTTTCCTTTCTGTGCCCCTCGCTGCCCCATTTGCGTTGTGCTTGTAATTTTGTCTGTTTTCTCCCCCCATTTTCCTTTCTGTGCCCCTCGCTGCCCCATTTGCGTTGTGCTTGTAATTTTGTCTGTCTTCTCCCCCCATTTTCCTTTCTGTGCCCCTCGCTGCCCCATTTGCGTTGTGCTTGTAATTTTGTCTGTTTTCTCCCCCATTTTCCTTTCTGTGCCCCTCGCTGCCCCATTTGCGTTGTGCTTGTAAATTTGTCTGTTTTCTCCCCCATTTTCCTTTCTGTGCCCCTCGCTGCCCCATTTGCGTTGTGCTTGTAATTTTGTCTGTTTTCTCCCCCATTTTCCTTTCTGTGCCCCTCGCTGCCCCATTTGCGTTGTGCTTGTAATTTTGTCTGTCTTCTCCCCCCATTTTCCTTTCTGTGCCCCTCGCTGCCCCATTTGCGTTGTGCTTGTAATTTTGTCTGTTTTCTATCCCTTTGTACTTTGTGCCCCCGCTGCCTCTCGCCATTCCCGCCGCTGCGTCCCCTGCGGCCCCGCCCCCCTGACTGCCCATTCGCTGCCCCTGCCTCCCAGCTGCTCCTCCCTCCCACCTCCCCATAAATGGCGGCCGCTGCGCGGCCGCGCAGCGGACGTGCGCAGCGGGCGCGCCACTGGCGCGCCGAAGGCGCGCCTAAGGCAAGCCCGTCTGCGCCCGTCCGCGACTGGACCGCGGCCAGCGCCAGAACCCCTGGATCCCACCGATGCAACACTACTCGACGGACCTACGACGCCGACACCCTCACCGCACTCAATGCCGGCCGGAACCCTGCCTGCTACCGAGCCTCACCGAGACGCACCCACGGACCCTTCACCTGCCAAACCTGCCGATTCACCTGCCCCCGGACGTGCACCACCTCCGCCAAGTCGAGCACCAGCAGCAACCACCTGAAATGCATCCTGTTGAACACCCGCTCCGTCCACAGGCACGCCGTGGAACTCTGGGACCTGCTCGACGCAACAGCACCGGACATCGCCTTCCTCACCGAAACCTGGATGAACGCCTCCTCAGCGCCCGACATCGCCATAGCCATCCCGGACGGATACAAGATCACCCGGAGGGACCGCGTCAACCAGACGGGAGGAGGCATCGCCATCGTACACAAGAACACCATCCGCATCTCGACTAACTCCGACGAGACCTTCACCGCCGCCGAACACCTACACTTCCAGATACACACTGACCCCAAGACCACCCTCCGAGGCACCCTCATCTACAGACCCCGGGACCACGCACACTATTCAGCGAAGACATCGCAGACTTCATCAGCCCGCACGCCATGCCCTCCGCCGACTACATCCTCCTAGGGGACCTCAACTTCCACCTGGAGAACAACAACGACAGAAACACCACCGCCCTGCTGGACAACCTCGCCAACCTCGGACTCAAGCAACTGGTGAACACGCCCACCCACTACGCCGGCCACACGCTTGACCCCGTCTTCTCTTCCAGCAAGCACATCTCCTTCAGCCACGCCACCGGACTCCACTGGACCGACCACAGCTGCGTCCACTTCAGCTTCAGAAAGACTGCGACCCACCACCACCCGCAACAGGCTCCCCGCCGGAGCTGGAGCAAGATCACCGCCGAGCAGCTCACCGCCTCCCTCAGCCAGAACACACCCACCAACACAACGGACCCAAACGAAGGAGCCAGCAACCTCGCCAAGTGGCTGACCGCCTGCGCCGACGACCTCGCACCACTAAAAAACCCTCCCAGCAGACCCGGAAGCAAGAAAACCCCTTGGTTCACCAACGAACTCAAGGAATCCAAGAAGAACTGCCGCACTCTCGAGAAAACCTGGCGACTCGACCAGACCACAGACAACAGGACCGCCCTCAAGCACGCCACCCGTAAACACCACCAGATGATCCGTGCCACCAAGAAGTCGGCACTTAAAGAACGACTGGACAACAACGCCCACGACAGCAAGGAACTTTTCAGCATCGTCAAAGAGTTCTCCAACCCCGGCGCCAGAAACAACGACATCACCCCTCGCAAGACCTCTGCAACTCACTCGCCGCGTTCTTCCACCGCAAGATCACCGACATACATAACAGCTTCGACGCACAAACCACGCACCCTACCGCCGAACCAACGCCCGCCACCACCACCCTCTGCAACTGGACCCCGATCAGCACCGAAGACACCACCCGCACGATGAACTCCATCCACTCCGGATCACCAACCGACCCCTGCCCACACCACGTCTTCAACAAAGCCGACGCCACCATCGCACCCCATCTCCGGGACATCATCAACTCCTCCTTCCACACCGCCACCTTCCCGGAGAGCTGGAAGCACGCCGAGCTTACCGCCCTCCTGAAGAAACCAACGGCGGACCCCACCGACCTCAAGAACTACCGTCCCATCTCGCTCCCTTCCGTTTCCGGCCAAAGTCATCGAGAAGACCGTCAACAGACAGCTTGCCGCCTTCCTCGAGACGAACGGATCCCTCGACCCCTCGCAGTCCGGGTTTCGGGCCAACCACAGCACCGAGACCGCCCTTATCGCAGCCACCGACGACATCAGAACCCTTACCGACAACGGGGAAACAGCAGCCCTCATCCTCTTGGACCTCTCCGCGGCGTTCGACACCGTCTGCCACCGCACCCTAGTGAAGCGCCTCAGCAACATCGGAATCCGAGAGAAAGCACTGGAATGGATCATCTCGTTCCTCGCCGGAAGAACCCAGAGAGTCCGCCTCCCCCGTTCAGATCCGAGGCCACCGAAGTCATCTGCGGCGTTCCACAAGGATCTTCACTCAGTCCAACCCTCTTCAACGTCTACATGAGCCCCCTCGCAGCCATCACACGCCAACACAACCTCAACATCATCTCCTACGCCGACGACACCCAGCTGATCCACTCCCTCACCAACGACCCCACCACCGCCAGAGCCAACCTACATGACGGGATGAGAGACGTCGCCGACTGGATGAAGAACAGCCGCCTTAAACTGAACTCAGACAAGACGGAAGTCCTCATCCTGGGCTCATCACCCTCCGCCTGGGACGACTCCTGGTGGCCCCCGGCCCTGGGCACCGCGCCCAAGCCAACGGACCACGCACGCAACCTGGGCTTCATCCTGGACTCCTCCCTGTCAATGACCAGACAAGTCAACGCCGTCTCATCTTCGTGCTTCAACACCCTGCGCATGCTCCGCAAGATCTTCAGATGGATCCCCACTGAAACCAGGAAGACCGTCACCCAGGCACTCGTCACCAGCCGACTGGACTATGGGAACACCCTCTACACCGGAACCACAGCCAAACTTCAAAAAAGACTCCAGCGCATCCAGAACGCCTCCGCACGACTCATCCTGGACATCCCCCCGACACAGCCACATCACCGGACACCTGAAAGACCTGCACTGGCTCCCCGTCAGCAAGAGAATCACGTTCAGACTCCTCACCCATGCACACAAGGCCCTCCACGACCTGGGCCCAAAGTACCTCAACGACCGCATGACCTTCTACACGCCCACCCGCCAGCTACGATCAACCAGCCACGCCCTCGCCACCGTACCACGCATCCGCAGAACCACCGCCGGAGGAAGATCCTTCTCCTACCTGGCAGCCAAGACCTGGAACTCCCTCCCCACTCACCTTCGGCGAACCCAGGACCATCTCTCCTTCAGGAAGCAGCTCAAGACCTGGCTGTTCGAGCAATAACTTACCCCCTCCCCCAGCGCCTTGAGACCCTCCCGGGTGAGTAGCGCGCTCTATAAATGCCGTGATTGATTGATTGATTGATTCCTACAGGCTTTACAAACAGAACACTTAATGAAACCTTTACTCATGTTTAGCCACGAACTACTGGTTCTAACCTCAGGGCTACTTGACACCAAACAGTTACTCATTGATCTCGCCTTTTATCATGTATGCTCTATTTCTTGCACTTTAGTGATGTATTAACATTTTTACCCTACATCTACCTATGTAATATGGATGTGTTTTTATATGTTAGTATTTTTTCCATGTCTATGTTTCAGTATCACAGCTGATGCACAGGAAAAATGTCACACACTTGCACTTTAAATGTTGTAACCGCTCCCTCAACTGTGTCATGTGATCAAGGCCCCACGTGGGCTGAAACGCGTTATGGCGGCGGTGGTGTTGGGCATGTAATAAACACCAAATTGCACCATCATTTGGGTTCGCTTCGTCTGTTCAACGGATTCCTACCTTGGTAGAGAGACGATTTTTACTGCAAGTATTTTTCGAGATTGCTTCCTCGAAATCAGCGAAACCCCTCCTTCAATTACGGGCCGTGCGGCAGGAAGCAGTGATTCTGAGTCTTCGGAATCCTCTACTCTCCAGATATATATATATATATATATATATATATATATATATATATATATATATATATATATAT